>CAJGYO010000697.1:0-137996 GCA_904845875.1 Miscanthus lutarioriparius
TGGCCCGGTGGCGGTGGTTTACAGACTTCTATATCCACCGGCATGGTGGTCTCCGCCGGACCCGGCACACCCTCGGCCGTCGCAAAAGACGATTGAGCGCCCTCGGCGTCGCTTCCTCCACCTCCTCCGCCGAGCCCACCGGGCTGATAGCACGTGTCTCGGGCATGTCGTCCTCAACAACGAGACGGGTGTCTACCAGAGACACCCTAGGCGCCACCTTCGAAACGTCGGGGAGGTGGTCCAGGTACCTTCCCTTCCTCGATCGCGCGCCAATGTCGCCGGAGGAACCCAACACCGACATCGAGGGAGGCGACTCCAACGGGGAGACCATCGAGCCCTCTGTTGGGCGTGGCGTCGCCCAGCTTTTCAAGCGCTCAAGGATCTTCTTCATGCGCCTTGCCACCTTGGCGTCTTTCTTCTTCTTCGCTTCCTCGGCATACGCCCCTATTCACGGCTCGCTACCGGGCGCCCTCGTGAACGGGCGGCGGGGAGCTCGCGACGTCCCTTATCCCCTGCAGACACGGCGAAATAAGGCAGCAAGGCGAAAAAAGCAATAAGCAAGAAGGCCACGAAGGCCTCGGCAACACCCAACTTACAGTGGAAATGTACCCCGCGACGGGCGCCGCCGGAGCGGCGGCAAGCCATCAATCTTGGTTTCCCATCCACCGCCTCCCTTACCCAACGTAGGATCTCCTCATCAAGAAGGGCGGCGGCCATCTTGATGCCTTCGATCGAATCATGGCGGGCCATCTCGAGCAGCGCCGCCATCGAAGCCATCAGCTGCAACACCCTCCGACGGTGAAAAGCCGCCACGACCACGGCCGCCAGAAGGGCGCAATCACGCAGACTTCCCGGGGCCCTCGGGAGTGGTTCTAGCACAGGGCTGATCGGGCTTGATGACGCCCGCACCCCCACTTCTCCGGTGACTCTCCACAACCCGCCCGGTGTAAGGGGAAGCCCGCCGTCGTCGTTACGAAGGTAGAACCAGGTATCATACCAACGACGGTTGGATGATGCCACTGAAATTTGGGATGTAGAGTGTGCCGGTCTTGGCGACTGAAGGTGCAGCCGGCCGCCTCGGCGCCTTACTCGAGCCCCTTCATTCTCGCCGACTTGGTGGAAAAAACTGCCCGAAACAAATGGAGCCACAGCTCCCAGTGGGGAGCGATCCCCAGGTACCCCTCGCAAACAGCGACGAAGATGGCCGTCTGTGCGATGGAGTTGGGGCTGAAGTTGTGGAGCTCCACGCCGTAGTAGTGCGGAGCGCCAGATAAACCGGTCCGCCGGCAAGCCGAGGCCTCGCTCGTGGAAGACGACGAAGCTCACCACATAGCCATCACGTGGCCTCGGCTCCGACTCATTCCCCAAAGCAATCCACTCTAGCTCGTCAGAATCGGTGATCGGGCGGAGGAGACTGGCGTCCACCAGCGACTGTAGCTTCTCCACGGTGACGTCAGACCGCTCCTAGGGATCCGCCGGGAGAATGACAGACCGCCCGACCATTCTTGTGGTGGAGGACGCCGCCACTGGCGGTAAAATCTCTATCTCTCTTTCAATCGATCTCTCTCGCCTTCTTCTCCCCGGGCGCTTACGCTCGAAGCGGCTTGGAAGCGGCGAAAGCAAATGCGAGCAAGGTAAGGAGGGAGGGCGAGGCTCTTTACGTATTTATGCGGGGGTAAGATGAAACCATTTGGCGGCATTTAAATCGGGAAGTTTCCCTCGGATCCGGCGCATATAATCCAGATCCGATATCTCCACCCACGTGCCCACCTTCTCCACATTTAATCGCGTAGACGGTTATGTCCCATCCACTGACACCACGTCGCGCAGCAATGGCAGCTCCCGAGAAGATCGCCTCAAAAGACGCGCCGGGAGTTGTTAGCCGATGGAAGGGAAATACCCCCCAGACCAATTCCTTTCGAGCTAAGGAACCGAGCACCGAGCCTTTCACGGTCCAGAGGTTCAAGGTGGGCCATTTATGGTCTCGACAACCGCCTCGGGACGGCAGTCGAGGGGACAACTATGGGCGAGCCCGTACATGGCCGAGGCCGTGCAAGCGATTGCTTGGGGTGCCCTAAGTCATGTCCGAGACCGGCGCAGGAGTTCTCTAAAGGGATCCCACCGTAGGGAGGCACCGAACCCCTAGGGCCAATCGAACGGCCCTGGCACCCGCTAGAGAAGCCTTCTGGTACTTTTTTGGAGCGCGTCTCTGGACCACTAGCCGACCCTTATCGAATGGAGCACGGGCCTCCACTCAGACTTACCTGATAAAAGCTCATCGGAAATGTCATCGCTCGCACCCACCGAGGGTAGCCTGGCATGTTCCACCCCTCCTTCCGAGCGAAAAGGAAGCGCGAGGGTCGTATAAAAGCTAGGGGAACTCCCTGATCGCCCTCTCGCTCATGCTGGAGGCTCGGGGCTCTTCCTGCAAACTTGACGAGACCCAGTGGCCTAGGCTCGCACGCGAAGGGCTCGGCAAACAACCCCTCCTTTCGAGCGAAAAGGAAGCGCGAGGGTCGTACAAAAAGCCAGGGGAACTCCTGATCGCCCTCTCGCTACGTGCGGAGGCTCGAGGGCTCTTCCTGCAAACCTTGCCGAGAAGTACACCCCGAGGATCGAAAAAACGACGAAAAAAGGGCACCAAGCACTGCTCACGGTCCGAGAGGTTCAAGGTTGGACCATTTATGGTCTCGACAACCGCCTCGGATTTGCACAGTCGAGGACAACTATGGGGCGAGCCCCACATACATGGCCGAGGCGAGTGCAAGCGATTGCTTGGGATGCCCTAAGTCGTGTCCGAGACCAGCAGGAGTTCTCTAAAGGGATCCCACCGTAGGGAGGCACCGAACCCCTAGGGCCAATCGAACGCCACCGCACCCGCTAGAGAAGCCTTTACGGTACTTTTTGGAGTAGCGTCTCTGGACCACTAGCCGACCCCTATCGAATGGGGCACGGGCCTCCACTCGGACTTACCCGATAAAAGCTCACCAGAAATGTCATCGCTCGCACCCACCGAGGGTAGTCTGGCATGTTCCACCCCTCCTTCCGAGCGAAAAGGAAGCGCGAGGGTCGTACAAAAAGCCAGGGGAACTCCTGATCGCCCTCTCGCTCCGCGCGGAGGCACGGGGGCTCTTCCTGCAACCTTGACGAGACCCAGCGGCCTAGGCTCGCACGCGAAGGGCTCGGCAAACCACCCCTCCTTCCGAGCGAAAAGGAAGCGCGAGGGTCGTACAAAAAGTCAGGGGAACTCCTGATCGCCCTCTCGCTCCGCGCGGAGGCTCGGGGGCTCTTCCTGCAACCTTGACGCACGCAAGGGCTCGGCAGGCTCGGGTGCTCCTCCTGCACCCAAACAAGCGACCCGAGCTCGCTCTCATGGGTCAAGCAAATGCGATAGACCGCCTTACTCAACGAAGAAAAAGCCCCTAAAGGAGTAAACTCACTCCTCTAGGGCCTCGGGGGCTACACCAGCCAGGCCTTCAAGCACACCACCGGAATCACGAGTATAAAGCAAACCCAACAAAAGCCACTGAGAAACGAAAGTCTCGAAAAAACCTCGGGGAGAGTATCCCACACTCCCGCCCAAGGCTCGGGGGCTACTGTCGGATACCAGAAAATGGGGTACCCCAAGCAAAGATCGAAGAACTGCTTAGACCCTAAAAACAGAACCAACGGAATGAACAAACGAGGTCTCGACCGAAATCTCCGATTCGCCCGAGACCCCGTCGCCGAGCCCCAGTGGAAGCAAAACGATTCTCGACTACTTGAGAGACCGCCGCCGAGGCCCCCTCGCCGAGACCCCTCGCTTGGGGGCCTCGGAAGAAGTGCTGATTCTCCGATTCGCGTGAGGCCGGCTCGGCACCAGCCCCGTGGCCGCCTCTTCAACCAAACTGCTCTGACCAAACGTCGCATCCAAGCACCCAACCACTCCAACAGATGCACGATGGCACAGTACGGCGAAGTGACCGGCTACACGCCGGTCGCGTCAACCCCCTGCCATCCGAGGCGGCCTGACAGCGGGGGTTACCGACGACCATTGTCTTTGTCGACTCTGCACCAAGGACATCGCAACGTGGGGAGTCGAACGGGTTCTCAGAGCCTCGGAATTAGCGGACCAACCACCCCGTCTAGCCCGAGCCCCCTCGGTGAGGCCTCGGATTCATCGATCTTACTACGCCTCGCCCGTCCGCCTCGCCCGAGACCCCTCGGAAGGGCCTCGGACGAATCCAGGCCACGCCTCCGCCCCGAGGCCGGGCTCGTTCCCCAACCTCGTCGCCTCCGCCTCAAAAAGTCTCTGGCGGTTGTCACATCCGACACGCGCCGGCCGCACCCACTACGTAAAGGCACGATCGGCGGTCTTGGCCGCAACAGAGCGACGGGACAACGGTCGAGATCACCTTTTTACCATCCCCATCGACAAACAGTGTACCGTATCCCCGAGGCGCACGTCTCGCACTATTCCGCCTGATGGCTGCTGAGACCCGCATCTACACCTGGGTCACTTCTCAGGCCTCGGCAAGGCAGGCCTCGGCACGGCAGGCCTCGGCACAACAGGCCTCGGCACGACAGGCCTTGGCACGACCGGCTATGAAGGCCGCCGAGCCTCTGCAATCCACCAAGTCAATAAATGCGCAGCATGTTACTTGTAGTGAAGACCATACCGATTGGACATCTACGGGAACTCCCATGACAACGCCATGCTACTCCAGGAGTAAATACGTCATCGAATAGTCCTTGCTCCATGTGTAGCTCTCTTATGTACTCCTGGTTTCCTCCCTGCGGCTATAAAAGGAGGCAGCTAGGACCATTTCTAGGACGACGGATAGAATCACAGATACTCGCACGAACAACACGCCTCGTTCTGTAATTTGATATCACCTCCCCTCACAGAGATCTGGGACGAACTCCCTCTCTCGCCTAGCTTGTAACCCCCTACTACGAGCACCCCGGTGCAAGGAATACAAGAACACCTTCTCAGACTGGATGTAGGGCATCCATTGCCCGAACCAGTATAAACCTTGTGTCTCTTTGCATCTCCATCTGGACTTGGGAGCACGCAGCACAAATTCACTAGTCGGTTAAGGACCCCCGGTTCCGAAACCCCGATAGATGGACTGCCGCTGACGAAGATCAACTTTCAAACTGACACTCCCGAGGCTTGGCCTCAATCCGTACTCACGAGCTTGGCTCCGAGTTGTCTAACAACTGCCACAAGAACCTCAACGACACCGACTCGCTGCACGATGGAATAGATGGATATACAAATAAATACAATATATCTAATAGATGCGAAAGACCTTGGAAGCAAGCAATGTAGGTACGAAAGTGAGACGACGGGCATGCTACCTGACGATCAGCGATTCGGGAAAAGAAGAGACGTCGCGCGGGGAAACACTGAACCGGCAAGGGTAGGTTTTTGAAGCTCTGTGAAGAATCGGCCGGGGATCAGCGACAATGACAAAGTTAGGGTTGCTGCGCTGACGCTAGGTAATCAGATGAATCGGTAGAAAGGCCTTACCGGCTCGGAGGCAGGGCTGGGGCACGGCAGATCGGCGTGGTGGTGACGCGCGGTGGCTTGAGCGCGCGAGGAGGCTCGGTGGCATGCGCGGCTAGTGAGGGCGCGGAGCAGGGGTGGACGGTGGTGGCACGCGGCTGCAGTGGGTGGCAGCGCGTGGAGCTAGACGGCGGTGTTGGATCGGGAGGCGTGCGGCGAGCTGAGAACGGCGTCGGCGGCTAGGGCATGGGTTAGGCCGGTGGCGGAATAAGCCAGCAAGGTACGGTCAATTGAATAAATAGGTCCCCAACACGACAAGAAAGGAAACAGAAAAGGAGTCCTAAAGCCGCACGAGATCCACTGACCGGACGCTCTGGTGGTAGCGACCGGACGCTACCACCCAGCGTCCGGTCGATTCCAGAGAGGCCCAATTCCTCTGGAATCGCGATCGGACGCATTCGGTGGTCCATGACCGGACGCAGGTAGGGTCCGATCAGTACAGACTGTTCCTTCAAATGACCGGACGCTGGATCCCTTCCTGACCGGATGCACAAACGCAGCGTCCGGTCATTCCTTCAGCAGCAGTTCACCTCCTGTGAACTGACCGGACGCTGGACAGCAGCGTCCGATGATCCTTTTCTAGCAAATCTTCAAAGTTCCTTCGCGCTGCCTGTTCCCAATCAAGTCCCAACTAGAATAAGATCCAAATAAATACCAATTGGGGCTGATGTGAGTGACCTCTCTTAAACCCTCATATTTTACAAAATATTTTGCCTTAGGCTATAGTTCTTTTTAGGAAAATAGGCAATAAGAGGGCAAATGGAACAAAACGACAAAACAACATTCATGCATATGCAATACTTGTAAGTAAATCTAGTTGCTTGTTAAGTTTGATCCAAGGTTAAGCTTCTTCACATGCTTTTCGGCGGTTATCTTAACCATGTTAGACAAGCCATATATGCATTGCCAAAAATTTAAACATGTTGTATATTACAATGAATGCAAGGGACAACACAAGCTCAAATTTTAGTGAAGTTACTAAAGTCAAGTACATTGAGCTCATTCCGCAATCTACAAAATGTAGCCTCATCTAGTGGTTTAGTGAAGATATTCGCTAATTGATCTTCGGTTCTTACACCTTCTAGTGATATATTATTTTTAGCAACATGATCTCTTAGAAAGTGATGGCGGATATCTATGTGCTTGGTGCGAGAGTGTTGAACCGGGTTATTTGCAAGTTTTACGATGCTTTCATTGTCACACAAAAGAGGTACTTTTTCTATAACTACACCATAGTCTAGCAAGGTTTGTTTCATGTATAAAATTTGTGCACAACAAGCACCCACGGCAATATATTCCGCTTCGGCGGTGGATAAAGCCACACTATTTTGTTTCTTGGAGGACCAAGACACAAGTGATCTACCAAGCAAATGGCACCCTCTGGATGTGCTCTTTCTATCAACTTTGCATCCGGCGTAATCCGAATCGGAATAGCCAACTAATTCAAATATAGCTCCTTTGGGATACCAAAGGCCAATGCTTGGTGTGTGCTTGAGATACCAAAGGATTCTTTTTACGGCAATTAAATGTGTTTCCTTAGGATTAGCTTGAAATCTAACACACATACACACTAAACATGATGTTGGGCCTAGATGCGGTTAAATATAACAAGCTACCAATCATAGAACGGTAGAGAGTTTGATCAACTGGGTTACCTCCCTCATCTAGGTCGAGATGTCCATTGGTAGGCATTGGTGTCTTGATTGGCTTACATTCATCCATCTTAAATCTCTTGAGAAGATCTTTTGTGTATTTCTCTTGAGAGATGAACATGCCTTCTTTCATTTGCTTGACTTGAAAACCAAGAAATAATGTAAGCTCACCAATCATGGACATCTCGAACTCCTTCGACATCAATTCACCAAATTCTTTGCATGAGTCTTCATTTGATGATCCAAAGATGATATCATCAACATATACTTGACAAATGAAGATGTGCCCATCAAGCTTCTTGGTGAACAGTGTGGTGTCGACCTTCCCAATGGTGAAGCCCTTCTCAATGAGGAAGTCCCAACAGCGCTCATACCAAGCTCTTGGGGCTTGCTTAAGCCCATATAGTGCCTTGGACCACCTATAAACATGATTAGAATATCTAGGGTCTTCAAACCTAGGAGGTTGATCAACATAGACTAGTTCATTAATAAAGCTATTTAAAAATACACTTTTCACATCCATTTGATATAGTTTCATTTCATGATGTGATGCATATGCAAGTAGGATACGGATGGCTTCTAATCTTGCAACCGGTGCAAAGGTCTCTCCAAAATCCAAACCTTCAACTTGAGAGAACCCCTTTGCCACTAGTCTTGCCTTGTTCCTCACAACAACACCTTGATCATCTTGCTTGTTGCGGAACACCCACTTTGTTCCAATGACTCGTGCACCTTTTGGTCGCTCTTTAAGAGTCCAAACTTCATTGCGAGTGAAGTTATTCAACTCTTCATGCATGGCATTGATCCAATCCGGATCTTTAAGAGCTTCTTCTACCTTGGTAGGCTCATAGCAAGAAACAAAAGAGTGATGAGCAACAAATGAAGTAAGTTTTTGAGATCGAGTCATTACACCCTTTGATGGACTCCCTACGATGAGATCTTGTGGATGATCTTGTAGGAGAGGTGTATTTCTTCTATTGACCACTTGAGGAGGAGGTTGTGGAGCATCAACATCTTGTGCTTGTACCACCATTTGCTCATGGGAGATATAAGTATCTTCATTTTCTACTCTTCCATCTTTTTCACCATCTTGTGACACACTTGATGAAGAAGGTTGATCAATGACTTGTACATCATCTTTATCATCTTTTGGCTTGATGTCTCCAACCGGAATATTCTTCATAGCCTCCCTCAATGGTTCATCACCAACATCATCAAGATTCTCATGTGCTCCTTGGGAGCCATTAGATTCATCAAATTCCACATCATATGTTTCTTCAACCAAGCCGGTGGCATGATTAAATACTCTATATGCTTTGGACTTTGATGAGTAACCAACAAGAAAACCAATATCACAACGTCTTTGGAACTTTCCTAGGTGTTGTCGCTTCTTGTAGATGTAGCATTTACAACCAAACACCCTAAAGAAGGAGACGTCCGGCTTCTTCCCATTGAGCAACTCATAAGGTGTCTTGCCAAGCAACTTTTGAACAAATAGGCGGTTGGATGCATAACATGCGGTGTTGATTGCTTCCGCTCATAGAGCTTTGGGGGTGTTGTACTCATCTAGCATTGTCCTTGCAAGAGTGATCAAAGTCCGGTTCTTACTCTCAACTACACCATTTTGTTGAGGAGTATAAGTTGCGGAGACTTCATGCTTGATCCCAACTTCATCACAATAAGCTTCAATGTTTGTGTTGTCAAATTCTTTTCTGTTGTCACTTCTTATCTTCTTGAGCTTCACTTCAAATTCATTTTGAGCTCTCTTGGCAAACTTCTTGAAGGAACATGCAACTTCAGAATTGTCATGAAGAAAGAATACCCATGTATACCTTGAATAGTCATCAACAATCACAAGACAATAGAGATTCCCTCCCAAACTCTTGTATGTTGTTGGTCCAAATAAATCCATGTGTAGGAGTTCTAGCACTCTTGTGGTTGACATGAAAGCTTTGGTTGGATGAGTATTTGCAACTTGCTTGTCGGCTTGACATGCACTACAAAGCTTGTCCTTTTCAAACCTCACATCCTTCAACCCTCTCACCAAATCATTCTTCATAAGCTTCTTGAGTGAGCTCATCCCAACATGAGCAAGTCTTCTATGCCACAGCCACTCAAGTGTTGTTTTGGTGAATAGACAAGTCTTCAAATTTGCATCTTCGGAGGTGAAGTCCACTAGATATAAGTTGTTGTATCTAAATCCATTGAATATCACTTGATTGTCATCTACCTTGGATACAACAACCTCCTTCTCGGTGAACAAGCATTAGAAGCCAAGATCACACAATTGTCCAACGGATAGCAAATTGAAGCTCAAAGAAGCAACATAGAGCACATTGGAGATGGAATGATCATTTGATATTGCCACTTTGCTCGATCCTTTAACCTTGCCCTTTGAGTTATCTCCAAATGTAATTTTCTCTTGTCCATCTACCTCTTCATCTAGTGAGGTGAACATACGAGGATCACCGGTCATATGTTGAGTGCAACCACTATCAATAACCCAATGACTTCCACCGGTCTTGTAGTTCACCTACACACAAGAGATTCAAGCTTTAGGAACCCAAACTTGTTGAGGGCCCTTCACCTTCTCAACAAGTGACTTAGCCACCCAAATCTTCTTAGGTCTATTCTTGTTAGGGGGTCATAAGAACATGACTTTCATCTTTCCATTAGAATCCTTTCTAAGCATGCAGTGAGCATTGAAGGCAAAGGGTCTAGCATGCTTGGGCAAGGGTTATGGCGGTGGAGTTTGGCATTCATGAGCAAAGTGGCCTTCTTGTCCACACTCAAAGCATCTCTTTGGCTTTGGCTTTGGCTTTGATTGTTGTTGTTGAACTTGAGCCTTCTTCTTTTCTACATGTGCCACATATCCAATGCCACTTCTATTCATATTCATGACGGTGTTCATGAGTAGCTCACTTTGGAGATGCTTGCCTCTAGCAAACTTGCTCAATCCAATCTTGAGATGCTCTTTTTCCAACTTGAGCTTCTTATTTTCTTCCTTTAGAGCATCATCTTTCTTCTCTTCCTTGAGCTTCTTGTTTTCTTCTTTGAGCTTCTCATTCTCAAGAATCAACTCTTTGTCATGATCAAGAGTTTCTAGCACAATGGTGTTGTGTCTTTTTCATTTCTTCAAGATCTTTCATGAGCTTCTCATTTGTGTTCTTGAGCTTGACATATTCATCATAGTCATTGCACTCAATCACTTGCTTGCCTTTGCCACTAGATCCTTGCTCAATGCTCTCATCAATCAAATCATCATATGGTGTAGCTATATCAATCTTAACAACATGGTTAGTAGCATCATGTGGCTCATTTGGTAGGAATTGTTGAGCAATGACAAGAGTACCATGATTGATCTTAAGAGTTGTATACTCATCTTTTAGCTTGTTGTGACTAGTGATGAGCTCATTGTGCACCCACTCAAGTTTATCATGTTTATCTTTAAGCTCTTTCTTAGAAGATTTTAGCTCCTTGAGTTTGGATGATATAGCATCATTAGTTTCTCTAAGCTCATCATTATCATTTTTCAATGTATCGCACTTAGCTAAGAGTGAATCATTTTTAGCATCAAGCTTTTCATTTGTAGCTCTACTCTTTCTAATGATCTTAGTGTATTTTCTTAGTATTTTGACAAGATCATCATATGTAGGTGAATCATCATCATCGCTATCGCTATCATCATCACTAGCTTGCTCATCATCACTACTATCATCATTCTTAGTTACCTTGCATTCACCCTTGGCCATAAGGCATAGGTGTGTAGAGGATGATGGCGATGGTGGCGGTGAAGATGCAAGATCAATAGCAATGGCGGCCACCTTCTCATTGTCACTATCATCATCGGATGATCCACTTGATGAATCAATATCCGTGAGCCAATCACCGACAATGTAGGCCTTTCCACTCTTCTTCTTGTAGAAGTCCCTCTTTTTGCCATCTCTCTTTTTTTATGGCTTATTCTTTTTCTTCTCATCTTCATCTTCATTACTTGAGTCATCTTTCTTGCCCTTGTTCTTATTCTTGAACTTGTCTTTCTTGGGCTTTGTGCATTGATGAGCTAGATGGCCAAGTTCGCCACAATTGTAGCAATCCATCTCGAAGATTGGCTTTCTTCTTGAGCTAGTGAAGAACTTTTTCTTCTTGCCGTCAATCTTGATGCCACTCTTGTTTAGCTTCTTTAGCATTTTGGCGGTCTTCTTCACCATGAGAGCAAGACTTTCTTCATCAACTTCATCTTCACTTGAGCTTTCATACTCAAGTCTTGCCTTGCCCTTCTCATGGCTAGCTTTGAATGCTAAGTCTTTGTCTTTCTTCTTGTTAGAGAATGAGCCATCTTGTGGTGTGATGTGCATGTACATCTCATGAGCATTGATCTTTCCCAAGATTTGTGTCGGTGTAGCGGTGGAAAGATCATCTTGGTGTAGCACGGTCACAATATGCCCATATTTGTCAATGGGGAGGACACTCAAGATCTTTTTCACAACGTCTGATGGTGACATTTGAGTAAGTCCAAGCCCATTGACTTTCTCTACAAGAACATTCAAACGTGAATACATCTCATTAGCACATTCTTTGGGAAGCATCTCAAATGAATTTAGCTTTTTAATCACAAGATGATAGCGTTCCTCACGCTCACTCTTGGTTCCCTCATGGAGCGCACAAACGTCCGACCATAGTGCATGGGTGTCTTTGTGGTTCCTTATGCGGTTGAACACATCTTTGCAAAGGCCTCTAAAGATGGTGTTGCGAGCCTTTGCATTTTATTTTTCATAATTAACCTCATCGCCTTGTAGGTTAGTAGCATCCCGAGGTTTTGGAAAGCCTTGCGAGGCGGCTCTAAGAATACCAACGTCTAGAGCTTCTAAGTACGCCTCCATGCGGATTTTTCAATATGGAAAATCATCTCCCTCAAAGATAGGAGGAGGTCCATCCCCGTGAGACATCTTGCTCTAAACGATTAAGCTTAAAAATGTGAGCACGAGGCTCCGATACCAATTGAAAGGATCAAGATGCCCAAGAGGAGGGTGAATTGGGCTAATTCTAAATTTTCTTGCAATAATTAAATCCTATGGTTAGCCCAATTAACCCCTTGTGCCTAGAAAAGAGTTTCTAATAAACTAACGCACAACGGACTAGCAACCTATGTTCCAAACTTACTCTAGCATGGCAATTATATGAATATAAAGACAAGTATTGAATTGCTCAAAGTAAATGCTCAAAGTAAATGCTTAAAGTAAATAGAGAGAGAGAGAGAGGAACGTGGCGATGTTTTGCCGAGGTATCGGAGAGTCGCCACTCCCCACTAGTCCTCGTTGGAGCACCCGCGCAAGGGTGTAGCTCCCCTTTGATCCGCGCAAGGATCAAGTGCTCTCTACGGGTTGATTCTTCGACACTCCATCGCGGCGAATCACCCAAAGCCGCTCACAACTTGAGTTGGGTCACCCACAAGCTCCGCCGAGTGATCACCAAGCTCCCAATCACCACCAAGCCATCTAGGTGATGGCGATCACCAAGAGTAATAAGCACGAACTCTCACTTGACCACGCGAAGCCTAATGAGAAGATGGATGCACACTTGTCTACTCTTGATTCACTAATGAGGCTACTCTCTTGGATTCTCAAATCTCAATCACCTCACTAGGACCTTGCTCTTCTTTGCACTCACAAACGTGTTTCTCAGCTGTTGGAATGAGCAAAAGTCACTCCACACATGAGTGGAGGTTCTATTTATAAGGCAGCATAAAAAACAAACCGTTATATGCCTCTGCGGGGTGACCGGACGCTCCGGTCAGTTCAATCCGCAGACCAGTGAAAATGAGTTGACCGGACGCTGGCAGGGTCCAGTCACCCCTGACCGAACGCGTCCAGTCGCATTAAACCCTTACTGGAACCTTACTGTACTCGACCGGATGCTGAACCCCCAGGGTCCGGTCAGTACTGACCGGACGCGTCTGGTCGCAGATTCTCTTCTCTGGAACCTTACTAGAGTCGACCGGACGCTGCCTCTCAGCGTCCGGTCACTTGACCACTCCAGCGTCCGGTCGCACTGAACGCAGTCTCTTGATCAAATGAACTGACCGAACCCTGCGGCTAGCGTCCGGTCAGCATTTGACCCTCCATTCACTTCCAACTCTCAAACATATGTGAATGAAGTTTGCTCCATAGGATCATAGGGCTGTTGTGGAGCTACCAAGTGCTAGTTTTAACAAGTGTGCACCACCCTAACTCACTAGACTCGTCTAGGTCAAGCTACCCGTCCATACCCCCCTTAATAGTACGGTCAAAGGAAAAACAAAGTCCTAAACTACTCTAAGTGTCGCTCCAACTCCAATCGACACTTAGAACTAGTCATCCTTAACCTTGTCGTCCATCCTTTGAAAACTGAAACGATTTCCATCGTAGGGGCATGACCACCTCGATTGCCCAATCGATCTCCATTACCATGACCTAACTTAATTGCCTCTACAAAACACACGTTAGTCATAGTAATCTTGTATTATCATTAATCACTGAAACCCAACTAGGGGCCTAGATGCTTTCAGCTTGCCATAAAGATGTAAGGAGCTCAAGTTCGAAATCGAAAATTTCCTCGCAGTGGACCAAGTGTGCCACTTAGAGTTTGACCACGAGAAAGGGAGATAGTCTTCTTCAGCTTCGGGAGGCATGGAGTCTTCCAGATTAAAGCAAACACACTCACCGTGAGGTAAAGTGTGCCCACTTAGTCCTCGAGCCTGACAGTAGATGACGTAGTCACATGGTGCTAGGGTCCAAAGTAAAGAAAAACACAAGACCAGCCGAGTAGGCAGCTAGTCCCTGGGTGTAGCCCCGAAATGAGAAAAGCACATTCGTCTCAAGGTGAAGTGTGCCCACTTAGTCCCTGAACCTGACAGTAGGTGACGTGGTCACGTGGTGCCAGGCTCAGAAACAATAGTCAACAGAAGAGAGTCCCTAGTGCGGTGAGGAGCCTAATCTTTTTGATGATGCAGTCCCCGAGCCACAAGTGGAGATCCTGGAGAAAACAAATCGCGGAGAAAAAACCGGAGCAACGAATGTACGGTAGTAATTACTGAGCCATCTTAGATAGCGGAGAAGTCAGCAAATATTCGGTGAACAATAACAAATTGCGATGATAAATGGATGATACGGGCTGCAGTTGCGCGAAAGCCCAGGTAACGGCCCACCACGCCGTTTCAGAGAATTCTGAGAGGCGCAAATCACGGAGCGGTTTCCCAAAAACCCTCGAATGCGAAAGGTGGGGGAGTGCTTTATAACTACGCCGCCGCACCCTATGCTCCCACCTTTGCCACTTTGTCGTTTCATCTTCCTCCTCAGCCCTTGCGCTTCCAGATTCATATTCACACGTGTTTCCGCCGCCAATCCCAAACCGGATCTGAGAGATGGCGCCGAAGAAGGGAGCTGGTAACACAAAGAAGGTGAGCGCCGGAGTCAACCGTGATGAAGAGTGGGTGTCGTCGCGCACGGAGGAGGCGGAGCTCAATAGGATGGTGGAGGCGGGCGTTCTTCCTTACCGCGTCACCACCGGATGGCGGTCGGCCAGTGGTGAGCCCTACCCTATGCCTCATACTAACGAAGCTGTATTATTTGAGGATTACTTCTGGCGTGGGTTAGGATTTCCTGTTCATCCTTTCTTGAGGGATCTATTAGAGTTCTAGAGAGTCAATCTATGCAACCTCCACCCAAACACTATCTTGCACATTTCGATTTTCATTCATTTCTGTGAAGCGTATCTCAGGATTCTTCCCCAGTTCAACCTCTTCCGTCACCTCATCTGGCTGAAGAAGAAGGGCGGCAGTGGTTCCAAGGTGGTCGACGGCGTGTACCTTCAACTGTGCAATCCAATGGCGAGCAAGTACCTCACTGTGTCGCTGAACATGTCGCTGAAGGGGTGGAACACTAGGTGGTTCTACATGAAGCAAAGTCATCCTGCCATATGCTGCGACGCCAACCACATCTCGGAGAGCTAGAAAAGCTGGTCGGGGAGGCCAAGCAGTGCTAATATGGACCAGGTGAGGGAGATCCTCAGCTTGATAAAGGGCGTAAAGACGAACGACGGACTGATGGCGGCGAGCTTCATAGTGCGCCGCGTCCAGCCCTACAAGGAGAGGGCCCACGCGGGCTTTGACTTCAAGGGGACACCGACGGCACCCGGGAGAGGACAGAGATGCTATAGAGGGACGATGTGCTAGAGCGGGCTGTAGAGCTATTCACTCCATTTGCCTTGTTCAGTGTGTTAGGGTAGACAAGATCCTTTAACTCCACGAACCCGCCTCCTCAAGTAAAAGTCTCAATTGTTTGTTCATGATCCTTTTTATCCTGTAGCATTGCCGAGCAGTGTGCTAATTCACTTGTGGAAAGATCCATTCGCAGGAACGACCGATGTACTTCTCTGGCGTGCCGAGGGGTGACTGGCCGTAGGCGGTAGACGCCCTGCCACCAGCTCAGCCTGAGGTAGGTGCCGTCAATGCCTCATTGGAGTCCGGAGGCGCGGACGCTGGTAGGACGGAGAGTCCTCCCCCGATGTTGGAGAAAGTCCAGGGGAAGAGTGCAGCAGCAGATGAGCCAGCCTAGAAGAAGAGGAAGACGACGGGTGCCGCTCCCCACAAGCCGGGCAACATCTCACTTGGCGGTGATCGGACCACTCGAACGCAAAGCGCGGCGATGTCCGAGTGGTCGGATGACAATGGGGCTCCAGTAGCTCCTCTTCCGAGCACTGAAGTGCCTTCGCGCAATATGCGCGCAGAGGAGTGATCGAAGGGAGGAGAGGGAGTCGCCGAGCAGCAGGCGAAGGGAGTCCCCAAGCAGCAGGCGAGGGGAGTCTCGGAGCGGCAGGCGGAGGAGAGGCCAACGGCGGAGACCGCGAGACCTACACCCCAAGGCGTGGGAGTGAACCCTAGGGCTGCGCCTGGGGGCTCGGGTAGGCAGCACTGGTTCAGAAAAGTGTACCAACAGGCCGACACATAAGTATCCTTGCCTTGGAGTCATTTTGCTGTCGGATCCTTATCGCGGTGGCGATTGACGAGCTAATCTGATGCAGAGCGAGGCGTACGGAGGAGTTGAACCCGTCCATCCAGACCGGCGAGCAAACGGGGGCTGGTCCCGGCGTGGAGGCGATGCCGGCAAATCCTATCCCAGAGTCCCCGGGAGCTCGGCGGCCTGCGAAAGAGTCAACTGCCACTGCTGGTGGACTTGGCTGCGGCGAACGGTTGACGCCGACGATGGACGGGTCGCCGATGATGCCTGGGGTAATGACAGAAGCTGCCAGGGCTTCGAAGGCGGATGCTGGAGTTGTCGACGCCGCGCTGGAGTCCGGAGCGAAGAAGCCTGTGGTGCCAGAGGAGCCGATGGCGCTCCTTGAGGCGTCAGAGGGCGTGGTCGAACACGCTGTGCGGCCATCGAGCCCCCTAGTGGTGCCGCCAATTACGGAGGAGGAGGACGAGGTGGAAGAGATCGAACGTGAGGAATCACGACCCCAAGCTGTCTGAATCCTCCACAAGCGGGGCAACGAAGTGGTGGTCGTTGAGGAGGAGGACACCACCAGGGAGCTCAGTAGGCTGGAGTCCACCCTGTCGACGATGATGAAGCAGATCAAGGTTAGCATTGCGTCATCAATGTTCATCTTATCCGTTGGAGATTAGAGTTCTTCATAGTCTTGGTGTTTTTGCAGGGGATAGCTCGGACTGCCGAACAACGGCGCCATCTGATCAAGAGGATGGAGCCCCTCGCCGAAGAAAACACAAAGCTGAAGGATGCGATGAAGCTTAGGGAAAATGTCTAGAGGGCCCAGCGCAAGCGGGATCTTGCCGAGTCTCAAGCGTGGGATCAGGAATACCAGAACGGGGCTCTATCCGAGCAGCTGGAGACTATGTCCTAGTAGTTACGGGGCAGGTCCGAGCAGCTAGCCACCGTCTTCGAGCAGCTGACAAGTGTTTTCAAGCAGCTGGAGCAGAAGTCCGAGCAGCTCAGAAACGTCTCCGAGCAGAGAAAAGGTATGGCGTATCGGTGATTTTGCTTTGCATTGTTGAACAGTCATATTGTTGCTGACAACTGTTGTGCTTGTAAAGCAAGATGCGGAGCTCAGCCAGCTACGCCAAACTGTCGGGCAACTCCAGGAGGAGGAGAAGAAAGCGACTGGGCGAGCGGAGAAGCTGGCCGAGGAGCTGAAAGGTGAGTACTTCGTGGTCGGAGTTACTGCTGAATTGATTTCTTTTGTTTGATGAATCCTTGTGATGCCTGCAGACTATCGTCGGAGGACCAAGGCACAGTTCGATGTGCTGGAGCAGGAGGCCAGAACCCAGAGGAGCAAGCTCGACGCTGTAGTTGCCAGAGTCAAGCTGGTGCTCGACTACGTCGACCTAGAGGTGGCTCCTCAACCCGACGGCATGCCGCCGTGTTCAGACACCATCATCAACAGGTGCAAGGCGGCATGGGAGAACTTCAAAAGCTTCAACCGCGACGCCACTGTCACCGCCGTTACACACACCCTAGCGGTGGTCTGGTCCCACTACCCTGCCATTGACCTTCAAGCGATAGGGGCCGGATTTGCCAGAGGGACGGGCGCGACGGAGCATCAGCAGCTGGAAGATAAGGTGGAAGACGCGGCGAAGAAACTAGCCGGCGGCGTCGACCTGTTCGGCGAGATGGACGGCGATGGCGAAGCCCAATGATCTGCTCAGAGAATATTCTGTAATAACTGGAGAGGGTAGTTAAAACGCGCAAGGGCGCAGATAAACATTTATGTATATGTATGAATGTTGTAAAGTGACAAGTGCATGTTTATGCAGTTTGCTAGTATTGTGGTGAAAAAATCGTTGTAGTGTTAACCCTAACGCAATTATACGTAGTATAAATAGCGTCCGAGCAGTCAGTTCGTTACTGAACTCTTAGCCTTGGCTAGCCCATAGTCCATAACGTCGAGCGCGGAGCCCATGCACGTGTAAGAGGAACAGGCGTGACCAAGGAACCGCAGCGGACCACCCATAACGCAGGGCGCGGAGCCCATAGCACGTGTAGGGAGAGATCGAAGACTGGGTCTTCTCCAAAGAACACAGAGCGAAACGTGCTGCTCGGCGGTTGGTGAAAAATCTTAGAGATATACGTAGTATAAGTAGCGTCCGAGCAGTTAGTTTTTTACTAGACTCTTGGCCTTGACTAGCTCATAGTATATAACGTCGAGCACGGAGCCCGTGCACGTGTAGAAGGAATATGCATGATCAAGGAACCGCAGCCGACCACTCATAACGCAAAGCGCGAAGCCCGTAGCATGTGTAGGAAAAGATCGGAGACTGAGTCTTCTCCATAGAGCACAGAACAGAACGTGTGCTGCTCGACGGTTAGCAAAATATCCTAGAGATATAGAGAAACGTGGCGGAGCGTTTATGGAGATCACGTATTGGAGTTTGTTAAATAGTAGCTTAGAGCTGGCGACCGCAAATGGAGATTAAATCATAATGGAGACAAATTATGGCGACCAAAACTTCATTCATTATGGAGTGGAGAATACATATCTGGAGGGTTTTAAGGATAGAAACGTATAAGGTGCTCGATGTGCCATGAATTGGGGACGTCGAGTCCGTCCAAGTCGCATAGCCGGTAAGACCCTGGTCGGGTAACCTCTTTGACCACGCAGGGCCCTTCCTAGGGGAGGAGAGCTTGTGCATCCCTTCGGTTTTCTGCTTTCTGCGGAGAACAAGGTCGTCGACAGCAAATGAACGACCTTTGATGTTGCGGTTGCAGTATCTCCGCAAACCTTCTAAATATTTGGCTGTGCGGACGCAGGTGATCAAGCGATCTTCCTTGCCCTGTCGACGCCCTCTGTCCGAACAGCTGTGGCTTGCTCTTCATTATAATTTTCCACCTTAGGTGCTCGGAAGGCAATGTCCGCTGATAATATACTTGCAATATTTTTTAAGAAATTCTTTAAATCAAACAATATTAACGCAATCAAATCTCTTACTCTTATAAAGCAAAACCCCACTACATATTTCTCTACAATTTTGTAAAACCACATCATCCTAAGGGCCCTACCAAGTCACTAATAACCTCTGTCCTTTCAGGCAGCTGAGCAGTCCTCGAGGCATCCAAAAGGTTTGCAGTTTGCATTTGATATGATGCCTGCCTCCTAGTAACTGATCATCCTCACATGGACTACGGGGCTGTTTAGTTCCCTCCCAAAACGTTAAATTTTTCAAGATTCCTCGTCACATTGAATCTTTGGACGCATGCATGAAGCATTAAATATAAATAAAAAATAAAACTAATTACACAGTTTAGACGAAATCCACGAGACGAATCTTTTAAGCCTAATTAGACCATGATTGGACACTAATTACCAAATAACAACGAAAACGCTACAGTGCTCATTTTGCCAAATTTTTCGGATCTAAACCGGCCCTACATGTATGAAACGGAAGTCAGTACGCTTGTCAAATAAAGGATCATCGTCACATGGATTACATGCATGAAATGAAACGGAAACCAATGGGAACGAGCGAGTCGCTTGTTTGGTCATCATCCGAGCCACGAGCTCGGCCTCCTAGGTTCGAACCCGCTGCCCAGCGTATTTCTGCTCAAAAATGAGTGGGAATGGGGAAGCTCCCCGGTTCAAAAAAAAAACGGAAACCAATAGTGCTTCCCAAATAAATGAAATACATACATGAAACGGAAACCAATACTGCTTCCAAACAAATGAAACACTGAGGCCTGAATAAATCGTCACTTTCCATGAATAAAACCTGTGTCAGATTTTCTCATGTTATGCTATATATCATGGCCAAACATCTCCTCTAGCAAGAAATCAGAAAGCCTAGCTGCTTACTGCGCATAGCTCCCATGCCAATAACCAGCACTGAGGTGCAGGGGCTTGACGCTTGCTGTCGACAACCCATGGAAATTTACTTCCTGTGACGATCGAAAACAGCTCTATATGTCAAAGGTCTTGGACTCCATGGCTTTTCTGGTCGTTCGTCACTTCGTCGTTTGCGGCAAAGCAACATATACTCCTGTGCGTTAAACTGAGGTATAGGACGTCTTTTGTTCCCCGCATGATGGACTACTCCCTGCATCTGATCCGGCCGGGCATAGATTAGCAGGATGTTAGGTTGGTTGCATGTTCCTCTTTCGGCTGCAGCTACAACGCCCTCTTCCAGTCTTCTTTTTCTTCTCTGTGGTTGGTGATTTCTTCTATCAATAATCTGTAAGTGATGTTTCTATGTTCTAACCCTCCTTTGTGTTTTTAGGTTTTTTTTTTCGAAACCTTTGTGTTTTTAGTTTTGTATGATATAATGTGTTTTTCCTACATTGAGTTGCACAACCACAATGTGGCCTGATATTTGAATAGGTAACTGCATTTTGAGGGTCTGGATCGGAGCTCTCCGGTCTCTGTGTATTTTTTCTAAAGTAAAAAGAGTGTGGAGAGTAGCTTCGGTAGCAAAGAGCTATGTGCAACAATTTTTTAACGATCATTTTTCAGTTGTGGGTTCAATTTCTATGTAAACAAATGCAATTGCTCATGGCAATTTTTTAACCATACTATGAAGTTATTAGTCAGTCTCAGTAGATCGGGCTACATAAATAGAATGCACATGAACATTAGTAGGAAATTCAGTTCCACTGATGCTCTTTCTTGAGAGTCGTGGCCTTTACACGTCTCAGTCCTACATTTTACAACGAAAAAATAAATTTCTAACTACCCAAAAGAATTTCCGCTGCATAAGTATTCACTTAACGCGAAAATCCCGCGGCAACGCGCGGGGAATTCATCTAGTTATTCTTCTTTTCAGAACCAAATCACTTTGAGGTAATTAATGATTGCAAAGAAAACTTCGCTAACAGGATTGTTGGATTGACTCAATGCCGTGTCTTGGTGTTCCTATTGGATTGCATCAGTTAAATTGTTAACTTGACGGAAGAGGAAGAAGGAGAGACAACTTCGCTAACAGGATTGCATCATTAAATGCATCACTAAATGCAATCCTGTTAAATTGTTAAGCTGATAGAAAACTTAATGCAATCCTATTGGTTATAGAGCATTGAGTTCTATCAGCGGAAATGCATCACTAAAGGCAATCCTGTTACCAAAGGTTGATCATTCTGTTTTCAAATAACATAATGACTCAATGCCCATGGGTATGGCATATTTGGAATTACTATACCGTGTTATTATAAATGTTCTATGCAAACTTTTTCATGAGTGCCAGACCATGCATCTCAGCATCTGCAGCCCAACAACTTTGAAATCTCAAGCAAACAAAGCCCTTGGTATGGATTGCTGGATTGACTCAACGCCCTATCTTGGTGTTCCTATTGGATTGCATCAGTTAAATTGTTAATTTGACGGATTGCATCAGTTAAATTGTTAATTTGACACAGAAAGATGTGCCCACAGACCAACAAACATAACAAGCAGAGAAAGTCAGGGAGATGCAAACTTGCAAAGACCTATACTCCACTACACAAGCTTTGGTCCATACGTGGTAACTACTCTCAGTGGGAATGATCAACAATCCAACATCAATACAGAAATGAAGGCAATATCAATGTGTATACAGTGAGAATTTGCGTGCAGCTTGCTTGGGGACGTACCTATGGCCTGCTAGTTGGCATGATGCATATGGTGTTCCTTCTGTAGGAATTTTTTTTCTTTGGGTATGTAGTAACTGGTAGACATGCCTTGACATTTTCAGATCCCCTTTAGTGAAACTAATTTAATTGAGAACAACAAACTAATAGTAGCTGGTAGAGATGCCTCCACCCTTTCTGATCCCCTTGAGTGAAACTGATTTCATTGAGAACAACAAACTAATTAGATATGTAGGGGAACACAAAAATAAAAAAAAGTGAGAAGGGATTGATTTGCATATGGCCCGAACACACAAAAGTTAATTAAACTTTGCCCCAGTGGTTTTAGTCTGTTCCCACAACTTCTCCCTGCAGAACAACCACCAAACAAAACTGTCCTTCTATTTTGCATAAAGAAAAATCAGTAGGTAACATGTTTTTTTGTTCTTGCATAAAGAGTACCTTATGAGAAGGACACAACTCGCTGCTGGTTAACTCCTCAGAAAAACAGTGAAAATTAGCAGTTGCAAGGTTAACATATTTCCGTTAAGTTCAACCAAGAGACCTGTTTTGAGCGGTAAACAGAAATGATCCTCTTGAATGGGTGGAAGAAAGATTTTGATTATAGAGTAAGGAAATCATTCTTCTCCTATTTTGATGTTGCTGCTTGCTGCTGCCACATGGTAAGGCATTTCAATTTCAACATCAGCATGCCTCTAATGATGGGTTCTAACATCAGCATGGAAGCATTTTCTTTCTTGATTGGAAAGACAGAAAGAGAAAAAATAGAGGGCTTTATCAACACCTTTGCTAAATCATAGAGACCAAGCCCTCCCTTCTCTTGCTGCACAATTTACTCATCCTAATGATGTGAAACTGTGCTGGTTATCACTGATCCAAATGACCTTCCTAGGCTGAACCACACACACAAAAAGGAGTGATTAAATAAGCTTCAGGAGGGGATTGGATGAGGAGAACAGGGACATTCATAGTAAAGTAGATCTAAGCACACAGACCGCAGCCACGTATCTAGTAAAGGACATTGGGTGTGCACATGTATGCCTGTGACACACATACCTATTTAACAAAACTGACAAGTACTGTGATGCAAGTGATAGCAATTTTGCCAGTTTAACAAAAACTGACATCTACTGTGATGTAAGTGATAGCAATTTTGCTAATTTGTCATGGTTGCTGGTCCTACTGTACTAATCTAATGTGCTGAAACTTTGAAGGAAACATCTAATCTAATGTCCTAAAACTCTGAAGGAAACATCTAAGAATCCCTATCTGGCTATCTCAAATCACATTCATCGAACCACAAATCCACAAGAGAGGTTGTAGTCACTGAGAGGATAGGTATACATGAAGATCCAGGACATGAAACAAGAACAGAGAGAGAGAGATCGGGCAATTGAAAGGTCCTAATGGCTAGAGGGGGGGGGGTGAATAGCCTAATAAAAATTTCTACAGCAACACTTAACAAACCGATTAGACAATTATGAGGCGAAGCAAGTATTGAGCTAGCCTACTAAAAATACAAGCCACCTACCACAATTCTAGTTTATATAGTTTCTATCCACACAATAGCTATGTCACTACACTAAGTTAGTGTGCTCTCAAAGGCTAACTAAAGAGCCACACTAACCAAACTAGCAGGCTCTCACAACTAGCTACACTATTAAAGAGCTTGACAACTAGTTTGCGGTAATGTAAAGAGATTGAGCAAAATGGTTATACCGCCGAGTCGAGGAGTGAACCAATCAATCACAAGAATGAATACCAATGATGAACAATCACCTCGGATTCAAATGATGAACACAATGATTTTTTACCGAGGTTCACTTGCTTGCCGGCAAGCTACTCCTCGTTGTGGCGATTCTCTCAATTGGAGGTTTACGCGCTAATTGGCATCACACGCCAAACCCTCAATAGGGTGCCGCACAACCAACATAAGATGAGGATCACACAAGCCACGAGCAATCCACTAGAGTACCTTTTAGCTCTCCGCCGGGGAAAGATCAAGAACCCCTCACAATCACCACGATCGGAGCCGAAGACAATCACCACCCTCTGCTCGATGATCCTTGCTGCTCCAAGCCGTCTAGGTGGCGGCAACAACCAAGAGTAACAAGCGAATCCCGCAGCGAAACACGAACACCAAGTGCCTCTAGATGCAAACACTCAAGCAATGCACTTGGATTCTCTCTCAATCTCACAAAGATGATGAATCAATGATGGAGATGGGTGGGAGGACTTTGGCTAAGCTCACAAGATTGCTATGTCAATGCAAATGGCCAAGGGTATGAGCTTGAGCCAGCCATGGGACTTAAATAGAAGCCTCCCATGAAATAGAGCCGTTGTACCCCATCACTGGGCACAACACGGGGTGACCGGACGCTGGACCTCAGCGTCCGGTCATGCGATGCGTGCCACGTGTCCCCTCTCTTCAAATGTCGATCGCCCGATCTCAACGATCAAGTGATGACTGGACACAGCAGCTCAAAGTGACCGGACGCTGAGCCCCAGCGTCTGGTCGTTTCCAGTAAGCATCCAGAGACGACTTTTCACGACCGGACGCGTCCGGTCATGCTCGACCGGACCCACCCAGCGTTCGATCACACGGTGACTCTTATGTGCGCTGCCACATCAGCAGGACCGGACGCACCCCTCCAGCGTCCGGTCACTAAGTGACCCAGCGTCTGGTCAGAGACCGACGCCAGCGTCTTCATGCTCCACCTGACCGGACGCGCCGGTCCTACCGAGACCAGCGTCCGGTCACTTACAGTGACCTCCGTCTTTTCTGTCTAGGGTGCCGGTGACACCGTTGGACTGTCCACCGGTGAAGTTTCCTACCCTTGCTCAAATGTGCCAACCACCAAGTGTATCACCTTGTGCACATGTGTTAGCATATTTTCACAAACATTTTTAAGGGTGTTAGCACTCCACTAGATCCTAAAAGCATATGCAATGAGTTAGAGCATCTAGTGGCACTTTGATAACCGCATTTCGATACGAGTTTCACCCCTCTTAATAGTACGGCTATCGATCCTAAATGTGATCACACTCACTAAGTGTCTAGATCACCAAAACAAAATGACGCCTACCATTTATACCTTTGTCTTGAGCCTTTTGTTTTTCTTTCTTCTTTTCAAATCCAAGCACTTAATCATCACCATGGCATCACCATCATCATATTATGATATTCATTTGCTTCACCACTTGGAATGTGCTACCTATCTTATGATCACTTGATAAACCAGGTTAGCACTTAAGGTTTCATCAATTCACCAAAATCAAACTAGAGCTTTCAGCAATATCTTCGTGGAATACCTGGACTGGAGGAAGGGGATGTGGAGACGAAGAAGCAGGCTGAGCAGACAAATTTGCAGAGCCAAACAACACTGGGCAGCAGCCCAGCGCCGCTGTCGAGAGAAGACTCCACCACCGTAGGCGCAACAGCACGTGGGGAAGAGATGGGGAGGCGGCGGATAGGGTAGTGTGGTGGCAGCGCTCGACGGCGAGGACGGTGGGCTGGCAGGGCGAGGGCGCTGACAGTGGCGCAGCGAGATGATGAGCGCGATGACGGTGGAGCGCGACGCGGCCGATCCCCAGCCGCACGGGAGCCCACCGCCGCCGCTTCCCCGAGCTTTTCCAGCAACACGAGAGACGTGGGAGGCGTGGCTTCGGATTGGGCAAAGCAGGTGCGGTTGGTGCGGGCAGGAGGGCGAGCTGGGCGACAGGCTCGGGCGGCGGTTTCGCGTCGGTACAGGGACCTAGGGCGATAGAGGGAGCGGGGCAGGGTGATTAGCGCTGGCGGGGAGTGATTAGCGAGGCAGGTCAATAAATCAATGCGATGGATTGGATCCGTCGAAGAAGGCCACTAAGCATGCATGCAACGGGCTGGGGACGGGGGTTCGCATGCCAGCAGACCAGCGCACGACACCGCACCGAGGGACAGACACATGCCCACTAGGGCGGGGCCACGGGGCGCCGGCAGGCCTCTGGCTCCATGCATTACGGAGCAGCCGGCCCGGGGCATACCAAACCGATTTATCTGAAATTCCTATACGATTTCTACGAAAATCCTGCACTCTAAAGAGATCCTTAATAATAATAGATATGTCGCGTTGGCTTTTTGTTTAACCATAATAGTCGGCCTGCTATATTAACACGTCCCTCCCATCATATCCATGGATTGATAGATACATATCGAGACATAGGCTCTCACCAATCAATTGTTAACTCCAACTATCTATAATCTCTGTTCTGCTGCACTGCTTCAGCAGTATTTTTTAGCGAACGAACAATGTTTTTCTCTTACAACAAATCAGCATAAGCATAAGCATAAGCCAAATTTCAGCGAAATATATTTCATGGTTGATTTTGGAGATGTTGGTATATGCTCTTACATTTTTGCATATACTCTTACATTTTTGCAGATATGATGGTGTATTCGCCATCATCTTATATATACTCCCTTGTAGCATTCATTCATCTCTGTGGAGTAGAGAAGGAAAAAAGCTTCATGGAGCAAAGGATACACTCCCTCCATTTCTGCATATTTCAACTGAGTTTTGTGTAAATGTTATAACTTGTTATGTTTCCTAAAGAGTAGTTTACTATAACAATACTAACTTTGTTATGTATTGCAATATTTCATACTTATTCTTATTAGTTAAAAGTAAGTGTAGGGATATACAAAATGAGACCCCTTTTTCTAGTGTAGGGGTATATATACATTCTCTAATAACATTATTATATAGAGAGGTAAAAGTTACAATGGTGGGGATTCATGAGATGATACCTCTATTGAAACTTTTTACAAAAAAACAACAACTGTTAAACAAACACCAACAAGAAAGGAAATGAGATGAGAGAGGAGCCAAAAAAAAAAAAATACTCGTAGTGGGCTATGCCCCAAACCCGCGCGGTGGACTACTGGGCTGTGTGTTTTCATGCTGCCCAGCCCAGCCCACGACTGTTGGCGCTCTGTCGCTAACTTATCCCCACTTCCCCAGCGTCAGCCTCTCGGCTCAGCCCCCGCCATCGCTTGCCAGTTGCCATCAGAGTCGGCGCTCGGCGGCCAAGCCATGTCGAGGTTCTGGAAGCCGGGGTCGGAGAAGCCGAGCACCCTGCTCGTCGACGACGAGGAGGGCGGAGTCGTCTTCCTACCTTCCTCCACCAGCTCCGCCTCCTCCTCCGGGTGCGCTTCTAAACCCTAAACCTTCTCCTCCGTTCCGCCTTTGTCCTCAAACTCGTTGCTCGACGATTCAAAATCTGAGACGGGGTGTTCGCGCTGTTGCATTGGTAGCTTTGGCTACGCGAGTCTAGAGAGACAGCGGCAGCGGCTGCCGGTTTACAAGTACCGCAAGGCCATCCTCTACCTGGTGGAGCGGCACGCCACCACCATCGTCGTCGGCGAGACTGGCAGCGGCAAGTCCACGCAGATCCCTCAGGTACTCCCATAAGTCCTTCGCTGCTTCATCGAACGCATCGGGGTGTCTAAAGGGATGGTTACGATTTTGCGTGCTGCGCTTCTGTCAGTTGGCATTTGGTCGAACAGCTGCTTCGCGTGGCTGAGTTCCCATAGCAAGCATTCATACATTCTGTATTCTAGATATGCGAATTTTTCGGGGTTGGCTTACTGCCTTAAGGTGACGAGGTCGATGGCTATACTTAACCAGTGCTCAATGTATTTGTGATAATTCTGTTTGGATTTCACCAAACATCTTGTGTGTGCGTTTGGCATATGCCCTTGTAATTGGATTCCTGAGTGGATTAGAACTTGGACAGTAATTCTATATGGAGCTGCCACGACTCCATTCTGTAATGCATTCATCCCTCGAGGTGGTGTTTACCAGCTACCACTGACCATCCACGCCTACTGGTGGTGTTATAGGTTCTGTGTTGTGTGTGTGTAGATCCACATCAAAGCTAGCTCTTATATTGGACATATACACTAGTGTACAATCATTTAGATGCGTGCAATGATCCAAAATGGTGGAAAAGAGGACTAGAGGAGCAAAAATGAGGCAGCAAGAATGCAAGACAGACTAAAGCTTCGAAGCATATAAGCTTCTGAAAACAGAAACCTACAAGTAATTTGTGTTTTTCTTTCCGATTATGTTTTATTTCTAATAATTTTACTGTACTTTGATCAGTACCTTAAGGAAGCTGGTTGGGCTGATGGTGGTCGACTTATAGGATGCACTCAGCCCAGACGATTGGCTGTGCAGGTATCAAGCGCTTTTAATCTTCATTTGTGCTTGTGAGAACTATTTATGCAATACTAGGTCCTTTGTTTTTTTCGTCTGATGAGGTCTGTGTAGGTATTATTTTGGGGTACACAAAGTATTCCATTTTCATCTTATATGATGCCACAGTTTGCTCTGTCTACATGTTTTGGATGGTTAAACTTCCAACTGTGTTCTTTCATTAGCTATACTTTCCGATCAAGAAAAAAATTGTGACCAGGTTTAGCATGCTCTGATTCTGCAATTACTCATCAAACATACATCATATGGTCTGGATCAATATTTTAGTATTGAATTTCTGAAACTTGTACTCACTTGCTGTTATGCCCCCTTGAACATTATTTACTTATCAGAAATTCAATGTTTGATTATATCCTGGTAAAAGGATGTATGCGAAAGAATACCCTATGTACCAATTCAGCATTGGGAAGTACTATGCTGAACACATACTCATGTGATACTAGTTTTCTTAGATCCCATTCTAGAGCAATCAGTGGGTAGAATAGTATGCTTGACTGACTTGATGGATGCTGATTAGTGACTACAGATTTAACTAGCGTGACACACTGTTGTGATGTTGTCGTATAGTATTCCTATTATGGTATATAGATGTTTCTCCTTCTCTTTTGCTTCTTATTATTGCCTTTTCAAGAAGGGCGGGCCTGGTGCAAGCGGTAGAGTCTTACCGCCTGTGACCGGAAGGTCCCGGGTTCGAGTTGCGGTCTCCTCGCATTGCACAGGCGAGGGTAAGGCTTGCCACTGACACCCTTCTCCAGACCCCGCACAGAGCGGGAGCTCTCTGCACTGGGTACGCCCTTATTATTGCCTTTTCAACTCATCTTAGTATTGAACAGACGGTTGCATCAAGAGTAGCTGAAGAAGTAGGTGTGAAGCTTGGAGAAGAAGTTGGTTATACAATCCGATTCGAAGATCAAACAAATCCGGTACAATCAAGTTTTACTCCTTACACTAGCTTTCTTTATATGAATCCGGCAATATGAAACATGTTAAACTAATTTGGGTACCAAAGCAGGGTACTCAAATTTGTCACTTTTCTTGTCCTATTAATCCTCTTATGCCTGCCTGGTTTCTCAGGGTATGACCATGATAAAATTTCTCACAGATGGGGTATTGATTAGAGAAATGATGGAAGATCCTCTTCTTACCAAGTATAGGTACTCCCATAAGATTGAATCCCAAATAGTTTACCTGTCTCTTTGTCATTATTACTCAACCATGTTTGATCCAGTAGTAGAAGTGACTTTCTTTTATTCCATATAAGTATATATTGGTACTGGCTAATTCATAATGGAGTAAACTCCTTTTATCTTGGGTGAAAATCCATTAATAACTATCTAATTTGTTGCCTTGGAGGGTTCCATACCAATTCCCTTAACCCACACATCGATCCATGCTCTTCTATTCTATTAGTGTAATTATGGTGGACGAAGCTCATGAAAGATCCATCTCAACCGACATGTTGCTGGGTCTCTTGAAAAAGGTTAATATCTCTTTAATATCAGAGTTGACTTTCTCTTAATGTTCTTGTTTGTGAATAGTATTTAAATTCCCTGCAATGCCTGTATCTTTACATGGATAAATCAGATTCAACGTCGTCGGCCTGAGTTGCGACTTATTATCTCCTCTGCAACAATTGAAGCAAGATCAATGTCATCCTTCTTCAACATTAGGTCTACCCCTATCAAGAAGTTTCATTTCTTCCTGGCTGCATGTTATTATCTTTTGCCTATAGCCTTGCCAAGTGAAAAGGCGCATTGCCTATCTGGCTATCCTGGCCGTTGAAATTCAGAAGTGTTTTCTCAATAACTGCCATGTAGCTATGCTATACTCAATTTTTGGTAGCCATGTAGCTATGCTATACTCAATTTGTGGTAGCCATGATACATGCATAACAGCATAAGCGATAAATCTAAGCATACTGGTATCAGTAGAATCTCATGCAGCATGCCTTCGTTCACTGTTTGTTACTTTTAATGAACAAGATAAAGGTATTGCCATGGTTAATGCAATGAGAATCCTATTTATCAACTACATCCAATTGTTAACTCTGATGCATGCATTGGTGACTGGTGTTCAAACATCATATACATCCATCGTATGCGCTACTGACTCCATTTCTGCTAACAAGCTAGTATGGTCCTGATCTTTATATTTTACTTCATAGGCGGAAGAATTCCTTGCTTGGGTCTTCTGATGATTTGCCCAGCCCAGAACCTGCTATACTTTCTGTTGAAGTATGTTCTTCTTTTGAGATGAGATGAGATAAGCATGGAAGAATGCTGTAATGCTCTTTATTGATAAAGACATAATCTGGTTCTCCAGGGTAAAGGATACACCGTGGAAATTCATTATGTCGAAGAACCTGTCTCAGACTATTTACAGGCTGTTGTGAATACTGTACTTCTTATTCACGAAAAGGTTGTTTATTTTTTGCTGTTTAATGGAAATTTGGATGTGATTTGGGCTATAATGTGTGATACTTTTGACGATTTGTGACTTCAGTTTCCTTTATTCCCGAAATTGGATTTGTTCTTCGGTATTTTAGTAATTCCATTAAGCTGTTTTTCAACTTATAACAAAACAAACATCAATCTTATTCAGATTACTGTTTCAGATTTTAGATGAAACTCTGAAGCTACCATAAACTCTACTAGTGATTTACATAAGTGCTTGTGAACCGCCATTACTGTGTGACCTGTAGAGGTATTATGTCCAATCACATGCTCATTGTTGAAGCATTGATACTCAAATTATAACTTGGCAGTTACAATAAACTTAATTTTTTTTTCTCGAATACGCAGGAGATCTGCGTATCAATATATTAAGAAGAAAACAATAAACTTAAATTCCTATAGCAAAGTTGATAAAATGTAATCATCAAATCAAATAAAACACTGCTTGTGATTAAGAGATGACATGTTGAAATGTTTCTGGATGAAGCAAGTTGAGAAAAAGAAAGCAAAAACTGTTTCTTATCCTTGTAATTAGCATTTTTATAGTTTTAATATTTATCTACATAGTAAATATTGCCAGTCTGCCTCTCATAAGTTATGAGGTTATGATGTCAGGCAAGGTATGAAACTCTTAAATGTTGCCATCATAGTTCAGATAGGTAGGCATGGTTTCCTGATTCCATTTTACAGTGTTTTAGTTTCCAAGTAATACATGGAACTACAATCTTTCATATTATTTCACTGGTAGTTTTCTGGTCAATCGAATAGCATTGCTTTGTCTTCACTTGAAGATTTTTTTCTGCAGGAACCACCTGGGGATATCTTGGTATTCTTAACCGGTCAGGATGACATAGAAGCTGCTGTTAAGTTGCTGAATGAAGAAATTCAACACCTTGGAAGACACTATTTGGGTAATTTCTTCTCTTTGCATCATAGAAAATGGCAAACTAAACTAGGTTAATCCTACTAATTATGTCCAGGGGATGATATTCTAGACGTGAATGTTCGGTAGTTATGCTTACGTACAAGGGATTTTTTATTGCAGTTGGTAATAGGGAAGCACCAGACTTGTATCTGGCCAGCTACCCCCCGCGTGGTTTGGAAGTGATTCCAGAATTTGGCGCGCTCAGGAAGGGGTTGAGAATGAGAGAGAATGAATGAACTTAGATATCAGACTTGCTACATCTTTATTAGGGAAGTAGACTGACATTCTGACGCCTTGATAGGCTGCCACTAAAAAATGAGGTTAACAAACTGGATCTTTAGGAGCTGATGGCTAACAAGACAGCTAATATGACCATGAAGCAAGCCACGAAAATAGTTCAAAATAAGGTTGCAACAGCTAAGCTTTTCATGCCAGACAACCCCTGTGCAGCCTATTCAGGCAATCAGGCCATGCATGTCCTGTTCCACACCCAGTCTGAGCCCACCACTGGTATTTGAGCCCCCACATCACTCTGGCACAAGTCTACCTGTTAAATTGCATTCTGATTGCGGTTGTAAATTTTGGTTTCTAATGCATTCAGATTGCTTCAATTTTCAGACTTGCTGATTTTGCCCTTATACTCTGGCCTTCCGCGGGGAGATCAAGTTAGTAATCCACATTAGTGTTAGTAATAAATTATGTTGCACTTGGCACCTCTCCATCTGCAAGTTGACCCTGCCTGTTTCTCTTTGGCTTTCTAGGATCTCATTTTTGCTCCTACATCAAAAGGGAAAAGGAAAGTTGTGTTATCAACCAACATTGCTGAGACATCGCTGACTCTGGAGGTATTGCATGGTTAGTCTAATGAATACCATGTTGATTGTAAACATGTTATTGATTCTGTGAGTTTGTTGCAGGGTGTGGTGTATGTTGTTGATAGTGGATTTTCCAAGCAGAAATGTTATAATCCGGTACTTCTCATTTCTGTTTCTATGACAAATAGTCCACTATTTCTTTGCAACTTGACTTTAGCACTGCATTCTGCCAGTCATTGGTATAGCTCTACTTTCTGTTCCCTTGTCTTAGAATATTTAAAGTGAACATTCTAATGCCAACTGGTGCAATCACCTTCAGATTCCAACTTGTCTGTGCCCATTTACTTTGTATGCAATCATGAGAATTCTTGGATTTTGAATCCTGTAATAAATATCTGTGAAGGCATTCATCATTTGCTAGAATCTGGTGCTGTTAATAAATACGTTAATGCTTCACCTTTCAATAGGAGTTGTATACATTTTAAGCACATCAACGTGTAAGAGTAGCTAGGATCAACCGACTCTCAAAAGGGTAAAATTCTTCTCATATCTGAAAAAGCTATTTTTCATGCACCTTTGGGTTAATCATTTTCAGAATCCCTCTACACCTCTTTTTAAGATAGATTAGATCAGATAATTAAAACTGAGACAAAATTCGTTGGTGTACTCTCTTCTTATATTGTTGGTTTTTAGTCTTTTTCTTGTGTCATAACACTGGATCTCTTTTTTGACTTAGATTTCTGACATAGAGAGTTTAGTTGTCGCACCAATATCCAAGGCATCTGCAAGACAACGAGCAGGCAGAGCTGGAAGGGTGCGACCTGGGAAGTGCTTTAGGTAAGTCAGTTTTGTTATTTAAGTATTATATTTATTTTTGTTAATAATACAAGCAATGATGTTAACTTATGATTCTCCGTTTCTGATGGCAATCATATGCTGCCGTAATTTCAGCATAACTGATTTTGAACACATTTTTATTTTAATATTAATAAAACACTGCAAAATAAATGTAGTTACCACAATAACTTATGTTGTGCGTTACATTTTTCTCCTTGGAGTTGAATTTATCAGTCTTTGTACATCTGGTAATTTCGTTGGATCATATCTCCTGCAGGCTCTATACAGAGGAATATTATCTTAATGAAATGCAGTCAGAAGGAATTCCAGAAATGCAAAGGTCCAACCTGGTCTCCTGCATAATACAGGTACCTTGGTTTGTCTGTTTCCTGATTCTTTTAGCAATATCATTGTATATAAATGCTGTAAACAGATATTTTTTGTGCACCCTACCTTTCATTACTGGTCTTATATGTGGATCTGAAAATGACATATGGATTGCATACAGTATAGTTCCATTTCTTTTTGTTTAGATGTGCAAATATGCTATTACACAGATTATTCTTGGATCTGCTGCATCTAACCAGGAAAGTTCCAAAAAAAAGTAATGCAAAACATGGAGAACCAGTCAGAATTTGTTTCGAAAGCTTGGATTGAAGCATGTACTTTGAGTAAATGATGAAAATCACAAAAACTTGCCGTTGGTTTCTTCCACACAGAAGATAATAACTATTAATATTGTTAAGCATAGAATTGAGCATATAGCTAACTTGGTCCAATATGTATATGTCCATGTGACCAACTCTATCTTGCATGTGTGCCTATCTGAATATTGAATAAAGTGTATGACTTTGTAAATAATTCCTTTCTCTTTGAAGTTCACCAATATAATGCCTTGTTGATCTACTTTCCATGATGGCAGTTAAAAGCCCTAGGCATAGACAACATTCTGGGCTTTGATTGGCCAGCTTCTCCATCTCCAGAGGCAATGATTCGGGCTCTTGAAGTTCTATTCTCCCTAGGAATCCTTGATGAAGATGTCAAATTAACAGTACCCACTGGTTTCCAGGTTGCTGAGATCCCTCTGGTATGTACTGTTTAATACTTTTCCCACTGATAACTCCATGTGTAATAGAATGTTCTGAACCTTCTGCTTATGGAATAGTTGCTGTAGGCTGTGTTGAGTTAGCTCATTCTTGGGTTTGTATTTAGTGAGATTAGGCACTTCCGCAACTGGTATTACTTCAAACCGAGCTCGGTTGAGTTTCCCTGGTATCATTTGTGGACTACTTATCAGGCATCAGGGAAACTAAACCGGGCTCAGTTGGCTGAGGAATGCCCCAACCACCCAAGCTATAGTCCTCGTCGAGCCAAATTTGGGTGCTATTTCTTAATGAAAAATCCCACCTAGTTCCTCCTAGGTTGGAGTTTTTTTTTCCTGGACTAATAATCTTTGATTTTTGGAATTACTTGTGAATTTCTAGAAAAAAATGCACAGGCACAGGCACAGGCCACAAAATTCCTGCAATCAAAACCCAAAGGTTGTCTACCCCCTCTTACCTTGGTCCTAGTAAGAGGGGTTTTTGTATGGACCACTCTTTTTCCCTATAATACAAAGATACACAGCTCTAGAGGGGTCAAACTTTTATCCTACAGTCCCCTCTGGATATTTACTGCAGCAGTGCATTTTTTCTTCAACATGCAGGAGATCTGTGTGCCATCCGTTAATGAATATTTTACAACCCCAACATTGCTTTACACGAGTCAATCAAATTGTACCACGAGAATTTGGGCATTAAAAGTCTAATCTGGCTATTAAGTCGTCACAATATTTGCGTTTAATCAAAATATCGTTGGAAGTAATCAGAGTTCTACTAACTCAACAGAATAAATTTACTAAGCATGATAAAATGATTGTGTTATTTGAAACCCCTTACTTGGAATGAAAGATTGCAGAGGGAAAAAAGGGGCTATCCTAAGGTCATTCTGATCTGCTGGATTGCAAAATAAATATTTAATCAAACATTTTTGAAGTAAAAAACAGGGACATGCATTGTCTTGCCATTACTATTTCAGCATAATACTTAAGGTTATATATTTTTGCCTGACAGACTGCCTGTTAAACTAAATTAAGGAGACTGCTGTGTAGTGCGAAGTATGTAATACGTGCATGAATCAAATAGTTACATGCTTTGCTTTGTGGCTAAGCTTTTGGGGCAGTAGATGCCTGAACCGTGACTAGGGGCTCATGTTGGGGACTGAAAGGCTTTGTTGTTGTTGTTGTGCAGTTGCAATGTTTTAATTATTTACTTACCCTTCACTCTGTTATACATCTTTTAGAGCATCTCCAAGAGACTCTATATATCCTTCCTAAATGCTAGGAATAGAGATTTTGGTGAAAAATTACCCTCTAACAGTTTCTCTAAATGGTTATCCAAATATAGCCTTCTTCTATTCCGCGTTTTTTCGCTAGCCAAAAATAGAAGACGAGAATGGCTCTCTAGAGTACGCACGAGATATCGAAAAACTGTTGGAGAGTGAAAAGATATAGAAAGTGATTTTTATGCAAATGACTCTAAATGATGATTTAGAGAGTGAGATTTAGAAAGACTCTTGGAGATGCTCTTATCTTTACATTGCTGAACCTAGCTGTCAACGCTCTGGAGTTGGGGAAGCCTCTGCAACTTTGTTGGCCATTCTTATATTATCTGACGCTTGTTTTTCCCCTATATGCTTTGCGATTCTTACAATCGTTCTGAACAACATTCTCTTCCCAAGTTAACATACACTAACATTAATTTCTTACAGGACCCCATGATTTCGAAAATGATCTTGTCAGCAAATGAATTTGGATGCTCTGATGAGATATTGACCATAGCATCATTTCTATCTGTTCAAGTTAGATTTTGTATCTCAGACACTATCTTCCTTTTTCTTATTCTATTTTAACCTTCCAATTATTCTGATACCAAATGGTTTATACAGTCTGTCTGGGTTTCTGTGAGGGGAGTGAAGAAGGAATTTGATGAAGCAAAGCTTCGATTTGCTGCTGCTGAGGTCTGTGGAATCAACATGACACATTTATATTGTCTACTCTGGAACCCTGATGCCACTTAACTGTTAATATTGACTATTATATTGATGCTCACTGCTTATGAGATCAACATGGGACACCCATTTGTTACAGTAATATAATTGAAGAATATTGCATCATAAAAATATGCCCGTCATTAATTCACCGTGTTCCTGGTTTCCATTTCTGAATTAAAGAGGTGCTTTTGTATTTGAGCAAAATCCTCAACGTCTTACACTGCTTAAAGCGTGTGTGTTTTCTGGTGCGGCATTTGCGCTGATGGCATGGCATCAGCAAGCTGACACTGGTGACAGGCTGATTGGTGGTTTACCTTTTTTTACTGTGGAGCTTGTATTTAAGATTGGCTTCATTGCCAGTGTATCCATATTTTAGAGCACCTTCCCACATGCATGTCATCAGAAGTATGTGCTTTGTCTGTTTTTGCTCTTGGTTGGTCAATCGTATTTTCTTATGCCTTAAATGTATAATGTACCACAGGGAGATCATGTAACATTCCTGAATATCTACAAAGGATTTCACCAGTCTGGAAAATCTAGCCAATGGTGTTACAAGAACTTTTTGAATTACCAAGCACTGGTATGTCTTCAGTACACAAGGTCGTGATCCTTTTAAAATCTGCACATATTCAAACCGTGGTTCTTCAATTGTTCCAAGTGAGGGCACATATTTTTTCATTACATCCTTTTCTCATTACCACAGAAGAAGGTTGTCGACATTAGAGGGCAGCTTCTCAGGATAGTGAAGAGTTTTGGTATACAACTGAAATCATGTGACAGAGATATGCAGGTACGGTATTCGAACTAGTTTTGGCGCCATTATTTTGTGCATATTAGAGTCTGATTTCTCCCACCCAGCATTGCCTTGCTCCCCTATGGCCGATCTTTGACAGTCGGGGTCATCCTCCCACCCTAGGCCAGCAATCAGGAAAGTTTTTATGTCACCAAGGTGGCATCCAATCCAACACACCTGGTTGGCACTAGGCTTAAATTAATGAAGCACTGTACAAATAGCCACACTGAGGATATATCATATATGTATATGGATCAGGGGACATGCCTAGTGCAACCACTGTTATGCTAGCCCATATGCTGCTGTCATTCTGTCTTAGAACTGGTTAATTTTTTTTATCAACTTTGTACATATACTCTTCCACTGTTATGCTTTTCTGAAGTGCTTTAAATTGTATCCTAATGGGTTCTTTATGATTTGTCTAAAATACCCATGTGCTTGAGCTTACGGCATTGCTATCCTAATATTCTGCAGGCAGTTAGAAAGGCCATTATTGCTGGTTCATTTACTAATGCATGCCATCTGGAGGTATTTGCTCTATTTAATTAAATGTGATCTTTCTATTACATGTACAACAATGTTGTGACTAGTGTTCGAACAAACGATGGTAACACAGATTCCTTCCTGATTAAAATTGGACTTCATCAAGGGTCAGCCTTAATCCCGTATCTCTTTGCCTTGGTAATGGATGAGGTTACCAGGAACATACAAGGGGATATCCCTTGGCGTATGTTGTTCGCTGATGATGTGGTGTTAGTGGACGAAAGCCAGGCGGGAGTAAATAGGAAACTAGAGTTATGGCGGCAGACCCTTGAGTCTAAAGGTTTTAGATTGAGCAGAACTAAAACTGAATACATGAGATGCGACTTTGGCAGAGTTGTACAGGAGGAGGGAGATGTGAGTTTGGAAGGTCATTAAAACCGAATACATGAGATGCGACTTTGGCGGAGTTGTACAGGAGGAGGGAGATGTGAGTTTGGAAGGTCATTAAAACCGAATACATGAGATGCGACTTTGGCGCAGTTGTACAGGAGGAGGGAGATGTGAGTTTGGAAGGTCAAGTACTGCCTAAGAAGGATACCTTTCGGTATCTGGGATTGATGCTACAGAGGGATGGAGATATTGATGCGGACGTTAGCCATAGAATCAAAGCAGGGTGGATCAAGTGGCGACAAGCTTCTGGCATTCTCTGTGACAAGAAGTTACCACAAAAGCTAAAAGGCAAGTTGTATAGAACGGCGATTAGACCGGCTATGTTGTATGGAGCAGAATGTTGGCCTACAAAGATTCGACATGTTCAACAACTGAGTGTTGCAGAAATGCGTATGTTGCGATGGATTTGCGGTCACACAAGAATGAACCGAGTTCGGAACGATGATATATGTGATCGCCTAGAGGTAGCACCAATTAAAGAAAAGCTTGTCCAACATCAGTTGAGGTGGTTTGGTCATGTCCAAAGAAGACCTCCAGAGGCACCAGTGCATTGTGGAGTCCTAAGCCAAGCTAATAATATGAGGAGAGGTAGAGGAATACCGAAATTGACATGGGGGGAGGCAACAAAAAGAGATTTGAAAGCTTAGGATATACCTAGAGATCTATGTTTGAATAGGAGTACTTGGAAAGCTGCTATTGAAGTGCCTGAACCGTGACTTGGGGCTCTTGGTGGGTTTCAACTCTAGTCTACCCCAACTTGCTTGGGACTGAAAGGCTATGTTGTTGTTGATCTTTCTATTACATCACCAAGCTGATTGGATGGTCCCTTATATATCTGACTTGTAGCCAAAATTTGGTATCTCCCCCAGAGACGTCTCGTATGATTTGGGCCTGTAAATCTTTATTGGTGCGCAGCCAACAAATGGCAACTTGTTAGTCTGATTGGGAAAACATTCCCAAGGAGATTAGGTCACTCTAGACAGGCCTAATGATTGGGACTGATCTTTCCCTGGGCGAGCTGTAGCTTGGTTGAACTGGCCCACATAGCTAACTTGTCTCATGTAGTCATGTTTAACTGTGCATTTCTTGAGTTTTCCTTGGTCCACAACATATATCTGTCTTACAATTGTGATCCGTTTACCTCATAGATGTGGTTGTGCGTTTGTCCAAAAAGTTGATCTCTTAGCTGATGTATATGTATGTGTTAACACATTTTTCCAGTTATAGACTTCCACCTTCTTGGTTGCTTACCTAAAAAGGGGGCACATCTATGCTGAAACCTCCCACACAAGGTGGGTCTCAGGAAGGGGATTTCTTGGTAGCCCTTGCTCTCGCTTATTTTGCAAGGAGGCCGATTGGGAGCCTCCTTGTTGCTTAGTGCTTACCATAGCCTGGACAGATTTTGGAAGATCATCTACTCTTTATTCTGCCACTAAGATTAGTTAGCTTCTGTCTGTGACTCTGTGGCTCATCTCAAAACATATGACTTGAGTTCTCTTGTTGGCATGCTGTTGCACATTCTGTTTATCCCAAAGCAAAAGCTATCAATCAGTATGCAGCTAAGTAGCTGACATTTAATTTTTCAGTGATCCTAATCGCTTTCTCTGCTATATAGGAATACAGCCAAAACGGAATGTATAAAACGATTAGGACATCTCAAGAAGTTTATATTCATCCATCTTCGGTTCTCTTTAGGTGAGCTCAGCAATAATTTCTTATTTTTAATAAATTCGTTTTTTCAGTTTATTTATACCTTTAACGACATTATTGCATTTAGGGTCAATCCAAAGTGGGTTGTCTACCAGTCTCTCGTTTCAACTGACAAGCACTATATGCGGAATGTTATTGCCATTGAAGCATCATGGCTTACAGAAGCTGCACCACATTTTTATCAGTTCCGAACACTCAATCCAGCTCTCCACTAACATTACTGTGGTAATTTCTTTTTGGCTACTCAGTTGTCTTTCCTTACTTTCAGCAATGTAGTGAAGTTTTAACAATGACTCAATGGCTAGATGAAAGGTGTTAACACCCTTTTTTTTTATCCCAGTTGGCTTATCTTCTCAATTGGATATGGGATGACCCCTTTTTAAGTTCAACTGGCAAGACGAAAGGTGTTTTGTAGATCAGAATGGGACAGCCAAAATCATTCTTATCGGTTTATCCCAAAATCACAGGAGCGAGAACATAACCTGACTGCCTCTTGAATTTGCCCACATTTTGTTCGTGTTAGTTTATCAGAGGATGCAGTTTATTAGACTATATAAATGAGTTGTCTTAACTTTCTTTTGCCCCATCAGAGCATGGTTTACCTGCAAGGCTGTTCAATCGGGCAGTGTACTTGTGCTTATTATTTATTCCTATCAGATGGCAATCCCCTTAAATTTCTTTAGCAATAAATAATATAAAGAAACTGCAGCATCTAGTTGCCACTAAGAGAAGCACTCTTTTTCATTATGATGGCACTTAAAAAGGTGAATTCGTCCGTCAATTTACTAACTTGTTTCTGCGGGATGGTACCTTAGTAGGGTAGTTTCATCTGCCGATCAGGTTAAAGTCCCTAAAGAGATGGCAGTATCTGCCGTTTGGTTGCAACTAGTTGCTGTTTATCTTTCGCTCCATGCAGATGCTCGCCAGAAGTAACGGATTACTCGAATGGGCCTGTGGTCCATTTGTAGGGCTGTCCAGTGGGACGCTACCTATTGGGGTTCAAACCCTGGTGTCGCACTTTTTTTTTTTTGGATTTTTTCTAGAATTTTTAGAGTACATGCACGCGTGCGTATTCGGTGGTACTGTGCGTTCCCCGTGCACCGGAGGCGACACCATCTTTCAATCTCTTTTTTGTGTGTGTATGGACGTGCACGCGTGTGAGGGGCACGCGTGTGATGTGAGTATGGAGTGCGTAGGTTGCGTACCTCTAAGTTATACTCGATCAAAAGAAAAGAAGTAACCTATTACAATTCATCTTATCCACGTCGATCACACCAGCCTTCTCGTTTTATAATGAACAAATCTTCAAGTAGTATCAAAACGGGAAGAGAAGAGGCCAGTAGCATCTAATATCTCCCTTAAAGAAGCAGCGTTAGGGGTTTCTCTTTTTTTTTAAGCTTGTTTTGACAAGCTGAAAAGTACTGTTCGCTGATTTGTTGTGAGAGAAAAATACTATTGTTTCGTTGAAAAGGTATGGCTAAAAAGAGAGGCGAACATGACCAAGCGGAGAATCCGACAGACTCCATATCAAGGGATTGTCCATATCAAGGGATTGTCTTGGCATTGAGGTAAAGCACAAGTTAGATTTGCTAGATTATCAAAACCTAAAGAGTCGGCTAGTCACGCGTATCTAGTGCTCTTCTGATATACTAGTATTTTTTTTTTACTGAGTGCCCCTTGGTTGAAAAAGGAGAAGTATATGTTTTTCCAATGGAAAAGGGACAGTCCGTCCTCTGTACTTGGCTACTCTTTCACTTAGTGCTTTTGGCAGCAATTGCTCCCTTTCGGCGTTCGGATATGTGAGCTACCAGCGGTCTATTTGATCCTGTAGTTGTCAGTTCACTAGTTATTAGTCTAGATTAGCTTTCCTTTATCAACTAGTTAGTGAGGTGTGGATTGAAAATTGGTCGGACTATTTTGATGGTTTAGGACTAAACTTCGATTGATTATTAGCATTATTTTATCTTCGCATCGCAAAACTTATGTTTGTGTAATGGTTGTAGTTGTTGTTATTTTTGCTAAACTGGAGCCTATGCTCATTATTTGTTTTTTCTTGTTGACAATACCCCTGCTCAGTGTTAAATTCCTGGCTCTGCTCCTTGTAAAAACTTTATAGTGCTTAGTTAGTAATATCTAAACAGGCCCTGTACTAGGTACTATGAAGTTGTAGAGGCTAGAAACTACTCCCTTCGTCCAAAATAAAAAGCACGTTTAGGATTCTAAGTATGCAAGTTCCTGTACCTGAGAAATTACAATTTTACCCCTAAAAGTGTAGTTGGCACTGTAATGATTGCCGTAGCATTCGAATGAAGCCAACAACAGTACAATGGATGAGAGGCTTCTGGACTCCAAGGAAGAGGTAGCCTCCTTTGGGGTTTCTCTTTTTTTTTTCCACAACTTAATATTTTATTGTCTTGGTCTAACGTGTTTCCTTGGTCCCACGCCTTATATTGTCTTTTATTTTGGGACAAAACTTGAAACACAGATGTGTTTTTATTTTGGGCCGAGGGAGTAGTAGAAGGTTGAGATGTCATGCACAGCGAATGGTGGCTTGCTGCGCCCTAGGATTTGAATTACGGTGCATCAGGCGATAGCGACAGGTCCGGGGGAGGTACCCGTCTCTGTCGTGTGGATCCGAGCATGTCATCTGTCCCCCCCCCCGGCCCACAGGCCACAACGCGCGGCGATCCCGCGTGCGCTTCAGCAGCCCAGTCGCGTCCCGTGGCCCGTGCCCCGTCCGCATCCGTCACAGTCAGTGTGATACTTGTGGTTAGGGGCTTCAGGCTCCATGAATCGACGCAAGGCACTGCCGACGATGCTGAGAGATACTGTACTCCCGCGTTCTCTCTACCGTTCGGCTGACCAACAAACCGGTTTGTTCGGCTTCTTTTTCTAACCAGAACAGTATTTTACTCTCATAATATTTCAGTCGGAACCATGCTTTTTAGCATGAACAGTGCATTGTTCATACCAGCCGAACGGGTACGTCTAAAAAAATGCAACTACGTGTTGCGTGTCAGCAAATATAGTTCACGTTTGACCAAATTTTTAATAAATATTATTTACATTTACGGTTCCAAAATAATTTATGATAAAAATATATTTCGGAATTAATCTAATGATAATTATTTGACATCATAAATATTGATAGTTTTTTTATCTATAATTGATTGAACTTGTAAGATATAAAACAACAACATTGTGCTAGAATTGTATTATTTCTTGGACGGCGGGAGTATGTCACCATGGTAATCGTGTCGTTCAAATTTTCTCAAATTTGATTAAGTTCACAGAAAATATTAGCAATATTTGTATCTCTGGATAAATTTACTAAGAAAATAGATTTAACCATATCTAATGTTACTAATTATGACTATAAATATTAATATTGTATTTATATATTTAGTTAAAGTTAAGTAGGTTTGACTTCTCGAAAAATAAGAACAACAAATTAAAAAAAAGGACAAAGGGAGTAGCAAGGAGCCGTTTTGATTTTCGAGGTAAAAATAAACTAAATAAGAGGAAGAGCTAGCAGAGCCACCAGGATTTCGAGCTTCACCAGCTCCATATATGCTACAATAGTACTATAGTAGTCTACAACCTTGCTTGGAACGACTTCTCAGCTGCTTCCGGTGAAAAAAATCGGACAAAAGCCCCCAAACGCAGCGCTTCGGTACCGACTTTCTTTCCGGTGCTTCTTCTCCCCATGCTGTTTTCACGTAAAATCAGAAGAGGCCTTCGCGAGTGTCGGGAGAAATCCAACCAATCCGGCAACAACCGCGATGAATGCTACCGAATCTGGCGGTCGTTCCAACTCGCCATGAGCGCGCCCTCCGGCAGCTGCTCCTCCTCTCCAGCGGCGGCTCCTCCCTCCGCGACGGACGCCCTCCTCTTCGGCGGCGGTTCCTCTCTCAGTGACGAGCACGACCTTCGACGGTGGCTCCTCCCTACGTGCCTCCGACGGCCGCTCGTGCTCGCGAGTTCTCACCACCTCCAACTTCTCCGTGGAAGATAGCTCCCAAATGCCATGCTTTTTGCCGCTTTGATTCTAATCGAAACCAACTTAGCAGAGGCCCACTCGTGCTCGTCTGTTCGCTTGCTCGTATACGATCGTGGATTATAAGCTAGAACAATATTTTTCTCTCACACTAAACCAGCCAGCAGTAAATAATCTACGATCGTTTACGACCTGGCGAACAAGCTGTTTGAATCAAAGCATGGTCCAGCAAAGCTGTCCCAAACAGAACCTACAATAGCAGAGCCAGAGTAGCCGGGAGCTGCACCAAACAGCCTCTAGGTGTGTTGTGCAGTGAGCAACTGAGGCACGAAACATCGGTGGCCTTATTCCCAGTGGTATCCTCGAGTGATAGCTAAACCGTGTACTATTACTGTACCTACTAACCACCCGAAGTATCAACACACGCCATCAAGGTTCTGCAACTGGGGAGTCGGAACTCACATGTTCATGTCTTTAGAAGCCGTGTGTGTGTATATATATATATATATGAAATCTTTATACACCCTGTTCGCTTATAAGCCGTATGTTTTCAGCCAACAAATAATATTTTTCTCTCGCAACAAATCAGCCAACGGTACTTTCAATCATGCCTTATAAGCTAAGCAAATAGGACAATATATACACTTGCCATGTTGAAACTTAAAACAATGTTAAACCATACATCATGGATGCCACCATCGCTCAAGCTAACAATAACGCGACACCTTTTCCAACCCAAAAAAAAAGGTAACGCGACGAGGTAATAATAGTCAAAACACGGACGCCAGCACGATGGCATGGGATTCTCATCCATTCGCGCAACGCGGCCACTCCGCGGACCCAACACCGGTTAGCTAGCCCTACCCCTTTCTATAATATAGTAATAAATATAAATATAAATATAAATATAAATATAAATATAAATATAAATATAAATATAAATATAAATATAAATATAAATACAAATACAAATCTAAATCCAAATCCAAGCCCTTTTAATTTAATTATTTTCCGATCAAAGCTTGAAAGCAAGCGACATGTGGCCAGTTGCTTAGAAAGCCTGTGCGCCTTTTGCACAAGCCCCATCTGTCTCTCTTGAATTTTGGTGGAATCAACCCATTCCTTATGTATATGCTAATTATTAAAATTTTGGTAGAATCAACCCATTCCTCATGTATATGCTAATTATTAGCTTATGAGAAATGATGTAGTGATAGATCAGCTTATTTCATTCCATAAACTAAATACATAAAATGAAGAGTGAGAAGAAGATACACCACCTCATTTACTAATCCAGAACCAGCCATGCTTCTTGTCTCCTTCCGTCCTCATGACCACTTCTCCATCAAGGTCATGGGCGCTCGGATTGTACTCTGGGCCATGGACCGTCCTTGCCATCGATGTGTATCCATCGAGGCGGCTATGGATGGACTCGTTGCTGTACGCCAAGGGCGGGTCCTCCGGGTTGTAGGCGACGTCGGTCGTCACCTTGCCCTTGTGGGTCAAAGCATATGCCATGAATTGGGAGCAAGGCTCGCCTCCATGTGCCGCCAACTGAAAAAAGCAATATGATTAGAAATTATGTAGAATTGAGCGTTAAAATAAAGAAATGAATTCACGTACCCATCTAGCCGCGTATTTTGAGAGGTTGAGGTTACCTTGATGGTATGGTGCACGCGGCATCAGCAAACACCGCTCTCGGCAAGCGTTGTAATTCTCCTCACACGCGGGGTCACACCACCTGTCCACCATCCGGGTCTAGCACTACAGATCGTAGGCGCACCACACCGGAGGCACCTACGTCATCAAGTATATGACATATAAGAAGATGAAATTAAGCGTAATTAATCTCAGAAAAAATAAGTATTAATGTTGTATATTTACCTTCAGGTATTGTTCTGAGGTCAGTCTCATGGTTCTTGCCGTACTTTTAGGGACCCTCACTATAAGCCGACCGTGGAGGGCACGACGCAGCTAGTTATGATCCCGCCGACGCAGGTGGAGGTGGCGGCGGCCATGACAGACGGGTCACAGCCGGGCACGACCGCAACGACACCTGAGGCACCGGCGCGAACTGTGCCATCGGCGGCCCAAGCGACGACGCCTGGCATGGGCCAGACGGAGGGGAACGCGGCCGAGGGGTCCTCAGGAGTCATGGTACTAGGAGAGAGGTTGGCGTCCGCACCGCTAACCCCTTCCATCGCCGGAGGGGGCATCTCGGCTTGGACATCACAGTGAGAGGGGTCGGCGAAGCTTGGAGCCAGCGGGGAGTCATCCCTGGCCCTAATATCGGTTGGTAGCATCTCACCCACGTGGGGCGAGCCCTTGCTCTAGTGGGTGGATCCGCAGGATCCAACGTCTACACTTTTCACCCTCGACGACGCCACAGAGAGCATGGAGAGGGAGAGCCTCGACGTAGGGATCGCATCCGTGCTTGAAGCCCTGAACCACGCTATGGGCGCATTGCGTGACGTTGTTGTTCCCTCCGGCCAGGTATTGTTTGGTCCTGCTTCTTGCGCTTATATTCCTTTATATACTTTTTATATCCTGACCATCGTCTTTCTGCAGTCCCTTATAGCTCGTAGCCGGGGAAATCTCGGTTCCTTCATCAATAGAAGGAAACCTAGGACCGCCTCGTCGAGGAGTCATGGCTACACGGGGTGGTGACAGCTCAGCATGTTGCCGCCCAGTATAGGGTGGCTGAGCTGACTCCCCTCGCTGAGGAGGCAGCCAATTTTCAGTCGTGGGTGGCCAAGGCCCGTCGGGATGCTGATGAGGCCGAGAAGACATTCGAGGCCCTATCGGCGAGGTCATAGAAGGATGACAAAGAAACCGCTAGGGTTAGGAAGGAGCGGGATGAGTTGCTATAGAAGGACGCCGAGACCTGCCAGCGGATCCTTGACCTTCTAGGCAAAGTTGAGAAGGAGAAGGATCTAAAGCTAGGGGCCAAGGAGAAGCTCGTGGCCCTAGAAAAGAGGGTGAGCCTGGATGCCATGGCGGTCGCTCAGCTGCGCAAGGAGCAGGATGAACTGATCCAAACCGTGGAGAGGCTCCGCTCGGAACGTGGTGCGACTCATGAGGAGCATGACCAGGCTTTCGGAGAGCGTGACCAGGCCATCCAAGAGCGCGACAACGTGCAGCAGAGGGTCGGCTCCCTCTAGGCTGAGCATGAAAGCATGATGACCCAGAGGCTGGAGGTTGAGAGCATTTTTGCTAGGCTTGCTATGGATCTTGCTGAGGTGAGGAGGAATCTTGAGGTGGAGAGTGACGAGCTTGGTATCCTGAGCGCCGCCCTTGGAGTGGTCTGCGATGAGCTTGAGGTGGTGCGGTCGGAGGGGACTAGCTCGCTCGTGGCCCATGCCAATGACATCATGGCTCAGGTGCGCTAGCTCAAGAGGAATGCCCTTCTCGCCGGGGTCAATCAGTCCTTCGTGATTGCTCATTCTCATTATGGGGACAGCATCGATCTAGAGGCAATGAGCCATGACTACGTGCTCGGTTATAAAGTCCATGAGCTGGAGGAGATGGAAACGGCAGTAGCTCCCCTTTTACAGGACCTGGTAGATAGGATAGAAGGCATAGTTCTCCCCCGGAGGGGCTAGTCAGTTAAATAGGTAAGACGATCATTTTTGTAATAATTAGACAAGTTCCGACCCTTGTGTTTTGTTCGAATAAGTTTGTTCTTTTATTTCAGTTGAACAAGTTTGTTCTTTCTCTCTTTTTATGTGTGAAAACAATTTAATGCGTTCCGACCCTTCCGTTTGTTAAGACCGTAGAGTTCGAGATGTAGGCGGGAAACTTTGATCACGTTGGTGTTGGCGTGAAAATGTGGTAGCCGCGCCGGGTGGACACGCAATAAGCCTGAATGATCTGGAGATCTGTTTGGCTTCAACGTAGGACCAGTTGACCCTGCAAATTCCTAAGGGCGTGCCAGTCAATTTGACCTGCAATTGATAAGGAGAGAAAGTTTATCAGTAATTTTGGGTGGAACATGCTGGTTTTGCCTAGACAGTTCCAAGTGTGTCGCTTCGGGAGCAGCCAGACGGGAAAATCAACAAAATAACCGATACGAAAAGAAATCGACTGTTAAGGACTATAACGCTCGTGGGTCATGATTGATTTTATAGTAACGAATACATTGCGCCCAGTTTTAATGATACTTTCCCTTAAGCTATTAATATGTATGCGTCAAAGATACATCACTGGCTAAATTAGATTTGATCAATACGCGCGTATGTGCCCAGAAAGTTTCCCACTAAGATCTCTTTCAGGTCCGCCCAACTTTGGAGTCTATTGGGCGAAAGGTGTTCCAACCACGTTCACACCGAATCGGACAGGAACAATAGAAGGTTGTGGATAATAAAATCATCATTATTCACTCCACCGGATTGGCAAGCAAGCTGATAATCCTCGAGCCACTGTCTGGGGTTCGCTTCTCTAGAGTATTTTAGGATGTTGGTCGGTGGTCGGTACCGTGGTGGGAAGACGGCGTTGAGGATGTATCGGCCGAAGGCTTGAGCTCCCGGCAAGTCAGGCTCGAGCTTCAGTCCTCGCTAGCCCCCTCCCTCGCATCACCGTGGGCACGTCTGCGGGCATCGAGGGTGTCACGCGCATCACGGTGGCGGCCGAGATGCTCATGCACCGGGACCGCGGTGAGCGGCCTACTGCCTTGCTGCTCCTGGTGGACTGACACATCCTTGTCGGGTCGTTCTGAGGGCATGCGCTGGCTGGCGTCGAGCTCGCGTAGTTGGGATAGCGAGATCTTGGCCTGTTGCACCACTGCACACTTGAGTAGCGTGCGAATCTCGTGATGGGCCCGACGATCCTCGGGCGTCGCGGGCCTCAGAAGCCCACGGAGTGAGGCCACCGCAGCTATGATGTTCTAGCTCGCTCGGGTGAAGTGTGGGAGGGCTTCATCGTCTTCAATGATCCTTCGGTACATGTCGTGGGCCATGGCGCGTGCACACCCACCGGCTTCATGGTGCTCGATCTCTCGCTTGACCTCCGCGTGTTCCTGCTCGAGCTGGAGTCGTGCTTCCTCGAGCTCTTGGTGCTGGGCCTTTAGCTGCTCTACCCACAGGCGAGGTGGGGCCCCTACATCCCTCTCGACCTTGTTGTCGAAGTCGTTCATTGGGGTAGCCTCTCCCTCGTGGATGATTTTGACATGTCCCTCGGGGGTACCTACCATGAAACATTCATGAGAGGGATGATGACTCCCCCTGCTGGAGTCAGAGCTGGAGGGCGACTCCGATTCTCCTACGAGGAGGTTGTTGAAAGATTCTGTGACATATTCGGTCATCCCCATGAACTCATCGTTCGCAGGGGATGGAGGAGTGCGTTGCACCACAAGGTGGCCAACGGTCTCTGTGGCATTGCGGAGATCGAACAGGAGCGTTGTTAGGGCACTCCGAATGAGGTATTCCGGAGAGGGCAGCTCTCCTTCGGTAAGCTATGTCATGACGTTGGCGAACGAGAAGGTGAGGTGGCATAGGTCCTCCTAGGATGGTCAGGGTCCCAGGAAGGCACTGAGCTAGCGCTCTAACCTCCCATAGTTTGAAGCCAAGGAGCTGGTCGCTCTCGAGGGCGTAGGCCTCCGGTGCGTTTAGCTACAGCTCCTCAAGCGCCTCGGCGATCATGTCGAGGCCGGGGGAGTAGAGAGGTTGGATGACAGCGGGAGCCTACGCAACTCTCCCTCCATTGTGACGATGAAGTCTAGGTCCCCGAAGCGCACGTGTGCGTCCAGGACCCAGCTGACGCTGTGACTGGCCATTCGAGACCTAAAGTGGATGTCGAGACACGCAAAAGGCCCCTACCAGGTGCGCTAACTGTCGGTGTTTCGAGTTACCACCGACGAGTAAATTTCTAGTATTGCGTGTCTGGTTCGGATGGTGTGCTTAGAGGACACGAGGTTTATACTGGTTTAGGCAGAAAGTCCCAACGTCCAGTTCATCGCTGCTGCTCGTGTTATTAGCACTGAAAGTTTGTAGTAGGGGTTACAAACATGCAAGAGAGGGATATGTCCTAAGTCTCTAGTGAAAGGAGTGAAAGGGTGCTGAGAGCTCGGTTGCTGCTCTTGTGTGTATCTAGATCTGATCGGTTTAGGGTTGGATCGGATCCCCTTCATGGGACGCCCTGCTTTCCCTTTTATAGGCCAAGGGAAAGCATGGATTACAGTGGGGGAAAAGAGAAGAACGAGAGAGAGAATGAGTGTTTCAAAATCACCGGATCCTTCTTATCCTTCATGCGGGTCCCACCGACACTGTAGATGTCAATATAGACATCTCCATGTCGTGGCCCTGTTTGTCACTGGTGCCATGCGCAGGCATCGTCTACTAATCATGGAGTTCCATTCCATCGCAGCGGACGTCGTGGTGAGCTAACGCGCCTGTCAGCGTCCGTACGGGGGTTAGGCAGAACAACACCGGCACGCCCGATGCTATTCCTGATGTGAATCCTTAGGTATGATCCATCGTGGCCATGGGTTACATCGGGGCGTGTCGATCTCTTCCTTGTTGTTAGAGTTTTGACCCATGCCCATACGCTTGGGGGTCGATTGGAGCTGTAGTCGCGCTCTTGACTGCTCGGATGAATCAAAGTTGATGGTCATTAGCTCCTGCTCTTTGGGTACCCTAGTAACTAGTATTGGTCCCCAACAGCGGCCAAGCTCCAATTTGGCATTTTCCTCGCCGCCGAGTCATTATGGTCGTGCTCGGCCGGTGCGGGTGGCAACTCCCCTCGAAGCCGTTAGAGGCCAGCCCAGCTATGCCATTAGCTTCACCTCGATCCCCTCTTCATCCTACGCACCTTGGTCGAACCGCTACCCCTACCCGGTGCTGCCATCGCACGTGGCCACCCTACTACGCCATCCTCTACTCGAACTGTCACTTTGGCCGAGTCCACGGTAAGCTCCTAATGCTCACCAGCTAGCTGGTTAGGCTTGTAGCTACCGTTGCTCACCAGAACGGTCGTGGCGCCATCGTGGATGGCCACGCGTTGCTGTAGCCCTCACTAGTGAACCCCGCCACCCCTCACCGCCACCTAGCACAATCGTTTAGGTCAGGGATGGCGATCAATCCGATAGATGGATCCGCGCAGGTCCTAGGTGGCCGGCGTAGCCACCCTATGCCGCTGCTCGCCGCGCCGCCGCGCGCTCTGCCTCGGGGATGTGTGCAGGGAAATTAGGCAAACCCCAGGGGCTAAATGAGATTGTCTAAGAGAGGGAAGAATAGTGATTGGATTTCGTTGTAGTTTGGATAAAGCTCGAGGGCACCTTGCGCGGGCTGCGTCCGCACGGGCTGCGCCGTAGTGGGCCACGCTAGGACGCTTGTCTTTTTCTTTTTGGATAAATTAGTTAGTTTTTTCTAATTAGATTTTGAGCTGATATTTGGTAATTAATATAAATTCATGTGGATGTCCAAAAATTGTTAAATTAATTTTGTAAGGTTCCTAAAATCATGATCTATCTGCTAGTATATTTTGTTCGCATAGTTCATAGTATTTTCAGGAGTGATCTAATTAATTTGAGATGCTTAATATTGTTAAGATATAAATTTGAAGGAATTTTTGTGATAAATTGGTAATAGTGTTGGCTCTAAAACTTTCACAGTAAATTCCTAACATTATTAGGTGCTCACTGTAATTTTTGTAGCTCTATAATAATTAGTTTGCTAAGTTAACTCATGAGCCCTAGTTCAAAAATATATATATTAAATCGATGAAATGCTGAAACACCTTGAGATTTTAGAACCAAAACATTTTTCTGAAGAAAATGCCTTACTTAACAACGCGGATACATAGCCTAGTTTGTTAGTCATTAAAGCTAGTTCGTTAGCTTACGGAGCGTAATCGTATTTTAGAGTTGCAGTTGCCGTTGGTTAATTACGTTTTTTGCGTTGCATCCACGAATATCATAATAGGAACAACGATGGATCGTGGAGTCGACCAGGGAAACAGAAAGGATGGTGCCTCGGTGATCGTGTCACCATGATGGAGTGCTAACCTTTGGTTATATCTTACCCAGACAAGCCTCGGTGCATAACCTCTAATATACTGCACTTTATTTTATGCTTGTACATTAACTTTTGAGGAGTTGAATGAAACCCACTTGCATATATATATATATATCCTTATCCTATGAGTCATACTAGTATGTCAGGATCGTGTAGATTGCTATGTTATAGGATCCGGTATAAGTCGAGTGATTACCTATCACTCGCGAGATATAGGAAAGATATTATTGTTGTTATTATATTACTATCACATGGAATATATATGGAGGATAATTGGAGACCGGGCGGGACTGTGCTTTGGATTTGGACTTGGTTAGGCAACCGAGCGAGGCTCCGGTTGTATTTGTCCCACCTTTGTTGATTGAGGACCATCCGTTGTTGTGGATGGAAGTCAGGTGACAAACTTATTATCCAGAGCACATACTTGCTTATGGTAGCGGGAAGGCTCGTTACTCTCTTGTCATGGGTTTTGGCTCTTTCTGGACCGAATGATTGGAGGCGGTGGAGGTCTAAGCACCATACTGAGACCGGGTCTCAAGTGTGGGGGCTTGGAGTCCAAGTTTCGACGAGGACCTGGACCCCATGACATGAGTGGAATGGTTTGGTCTTGTTTGTGCCTAGGGTACAAGCGAAGTGTGTGTTTTGGGGTACATAGCTGGGATATATTGGTTTGTGAATCGCCAATTCTATGAGACGGTACGACTTGGCTATGGTCTAGCACCGTAGTAAAAACTGGAATATGAAAGATAATAAAATTGTTCTGATTGCTTACCACCTGCTTGAAAGTAGCATAGGTGCTAACATAGATTGGTAAGTTAGTGAACTTAAGATGACTACTAATAAAAATTGAATATAAGGACGCGCATTTAATAATGCTTCCTATAGATGCAATAACCCACAAACCAGATAGCCTTGCATATCCTTGGAGTCTTTTATTTTCCTCCTATCGGGTAAGTCTTGCTGAGTACAATCGAGTACTCAGGGTTTTATTCCCCACTTGTAGGTGACAGGTGGATGCTAGAGCTGACTCTTGTGTGTGGAAACCTCCTGGTGGGCTCAGAGAGGATTCCTTTCACGTTGCGATCGTAGTGTTTATTTATAACCCTTACTAAAAGTTATTAGAAGAAAAGTTTTATGACCTACCATCATAACTGGTTTATAAATATTCACTATGTTAAGGATTCACCATTAATCTTCATTTCCATTGTAACTCTTATCATATGTTGTTCTCCGCTGCAAGATAAAAATGCGAACCCAAAATGTATAAACTCTTTTACATTTAAAACTGTCTTAATTCCGCTATTGCATTCAACTTGTCTAAGTACTCTAATGTTGTAATAAAGTGATGTAAGAAATGATTAAGAATGTTGTAAGGTTTATTCTCTCATTTATGATCCTGATGGAAAAATATGGATTTTTGAGTTCTCTCTTGGGGTGTGCTCGATGGAACAGCATGATTTAGTGCACTCTCTTGGGTACTTAGTCTCTAATGGAAGATAAGTACTCTTGGGAGGGCATTAGATTAGGCGGTTCTACCACAGGTGGTATCAGAGCATAAATGAGAAAATAAAGCTTCAAAACCTTTTTCTAAACTAAAATTTGATAACCTATTTTTGCAAAAAAGTTGGGCCGTTTGCATACGAAGTATATAAGTAGCCATATTGTTATGGTTATGCATTCGGAATAGGTTTAACTAGGCTTTCTCCGGTGGACTGACTCTCACATAGTATACGATCTTTAAGTCCGTCGTGTTGGTATTGCCTTGGTTGTTGTGCCCGAATTGCTTGCAGGTGCACCATCCATAGGTGTCACATGTGTCGCATTGTGCACAACTGACCAGTCCTTGTTCAAGGATTACTGTTGTACTGTGGTTTCATGCTTCACGTTCGCCTATGGTTCATGCCTATCATGACCCACATCTCTTCGTACTCCTTTCTGCGCTCTTACTGGACCCTTGCCCTACAGCCGTACTAGTCATTAATGGCGTCGGACATCACTCGCCTCAAACACGTGAAAAATTCAGCTGATTCATTTGTAGTGGCCCCGCGTAGGAACCAAATGGTGGACTGCACTAGGACCACTGACCGCTCTACCATTACAAACAGGCCTAGCCTAGCCACTTGGTAGCACCACTTGGTGCACTCTAGCTCACCTAGCCCTTCCTCGTGAGCAAGCTTTTCACCCAAATCCTTCGTTGCAACCACTCGCCAGGGATGGTAGGAGTCTGGGTTAGCAGCCACTGCCTGAACACTGAGGGTTTTCCCAAAATCCTGTATGCCACCCTATAAAAACTTGGAGTTAAAGATCGCCCCGAGTATGAGGGCCGTGAGTATAAGAAACTTGGCACTGAGCGATGTGAGGTCACTGTGTACATTGGGAAGAGTGAAGAGTTCCCCGATATCACTCAAGCCTAGAATGTGATCGCAACCGGGTTTCGCTTCATTGACACCTACCAAGTTGTTGCCCACAAAGCCTTGTGGCATCTTTGCTAGATCTATGAAGAGCCCAATGCTCGTACCCCCATGAGGTTCTTTCCACCTTTGGAAAAGAATTGACGGGTATGGAGGGCTCGCATGGAGGCTTTGCAAGGTCGAGATGCGTAAGAAGACAGTCCCACCGTGGTGCACTTGACCGCGTACCTACTTGCTTTGGATGAGCGGTATGACTGGTAGGCCTTGGAGATGACGGAGTGCCTCCATCGAGCCAAGTAAGCCTAGATCTTCTCTAGGATGCTCCAAGTGCATCTCGCTGAAGCGCACACCAATGTGGTAGCTGTAGAAAGTCATGAGACTGCCATGGCAGAAGCTCTGAAGGCGGCTGAAGATCGGCACATCCAGCAGCTAGAGGATGCCTACCTTGTCACCAGGGCTAAGTGTAGGATGCTGGCCGCTGAAAGGTAGGAACCCTTGATCTTAGAGGGAATCCCTGTCCACCAGCTGGAAAGAAGGAGAATCTATGTTGCAGTGCCGCCAACACCTCCAACCTCAGAGGTATCAGAAGTAGAGTCCTTGCTTCCCCTCACTCAGCCACCCCCAAGAGAGGAGGCAGATCCATAGATGGGGCGTTAGAAGAATCAATCGAGCCCGGGAGTGAAGCTGTGTGGTCCGACAAAGTAGATTAGTTGCCTTGGGGAGATGTACCCATAGTTAGTGGCGCCTTTCATCGCTGTCCTCCAGTATTGTAATCTTTCCGTTGTATTTCATCCGTAGTTGTTGGGATCATCTAATCGTAGTAGGCAAACAATGTGTGGAGAATGGGAGTGCCTGTATGTTGTACTATCATTAGGGTGTTTGGAACGTGCATGTTATTTATTTCATTGTGTTACTACGTCGATCTACCCTTAGGCCTCGTTAAACGTGATTATGGTTTCAAGACAACATAAAGCGGGTTACCAAAAAAAGGCAACCAGTCAGATGCAAGCAGAACAATCATGATTGGATAATAGACGACACTGTATCAACTGGTTGTGGATATCCCAGCAGAACATTTGAATCTCTTATATTAAATCCGTTGTGGGATTTGATTTCCTTGTCCCTTGTTGTATAAGGAATCCTTGTTGTCTGAATCTTTCCTTGCAATACTCCTCTGATTCTGTGGTCTATGGCCCCACCGCCTTCATTGCGTGTAAGTTGGTGATAGTTGACTGGTTAATAGCATATGGTGCCACGACAAAACCGAGGGCCCCTATGGAACAGTTGCCACATGGTGACGCTGCTCGGCACGCGCTGGTATCGAGATTGTTGACCAAGCACCTTTATCAAGCTACACCGTCGTACCGCTCTTGCAACAAAATATTCTCCTTGGGAAAAATATATTTATGTTCTAATAGGAAATCCACCATGGGTTGATGGAGTAGTGCTCTTTTGAAGTGGCTGAGTTAATATGATATTTGAAGGAGGAGAGTAACAAGAAAAAGTTAGTCCTCGGGTAGTCGAGAGTGATTGGAAAAGCTTGATTGGACGTCATGTCTCAAAGCCCATATGCGACGAAGATTTTTTGTTGCTGTGGGAATAAGAAAAAGTCCAAATCCCATTGACATAATAACTGGAAGTGGGAGAAGAGGAATTACCCAGGCATATTGATATGTATGTTCCATAAGAAAAGAAATAGCAATTTTGAGTTTAAATTTATAGTTCAATTTTTCTATAAAATTGTTTCCGATTCACCAAACCTATTCTTATCTCTTTCTAAAGGAATTCAAAAAACAAAATAAGAAAAAGAAAAAATACTGGAATTCTGGATTTTTCCAATTTCTCTCATTAAAATATTCCAAAATTAAGAATGGGTTTAGTTACTTAAATTCAAAAAGCCCTATGTCCAGCTCGATCGCACTATGCATGCTAGGTCACTATTGTCGCTTGCCCTACGGACACCGTCAGTGTCTCCCATCCACGCCGCCTCCACTTCCGGTGCACTGCTCCCTATCTCCGTTCGCCCACTATAAGATGCCCTTAGCCCTTGCTCTCCTCTTGCATCCCCATTTCCCTCGAATCCGAAGTAGAGCTCGTAGAGTAGATCCTTCCGTCCATGTAAGTTGGAGTAGCTCGGGAAGTAACTAAGGCGAGAAGAAGCAGTCAAAGATAGAGCTACAAGATTCAGTCGTCGTTCGTGGAACTAGGGCCGTCAGTCAGAGGTGATTGTGTAATCTGAGAAGAAGAAGGGATCTGGTTTTTGTCAAAGAAGTTCAAGTCCCCCTTTGGTTAGTTTGGTCTTAGGGTTCACGATGATTGAGTTCTCAGTCTCCTGTTTCTAGATCTGTTGGGCATACACCATGTTTTGGGTGATCATTTTCTTGTTGTTCCTTCATTGTCCCCGTCTATCTCGACTTCTAGATTAAGCTTTTGGTTGTACTAGGTTTATTCTTAATCGTGTGTCTCTAAATTCTTGAGTGGTTTAGTATTCAAAGCCGTCTAACCTCCCGCGTAATTTTAGATCTACGAAGTGTAATCACATTTTCCCTTTTCTAACTACTGCTTCGAATCTTGGGATGAGATTTTGTTTAAGGGGGGTTGAGCTATAACACCCTCGGTGTTATGCCCTAAACAAACCACTAAATCATGTCATGAGCATCATGTTTATGTAATAATGCATGTGATATAAGGTGTTGATAAATTTCTTGTAGTCTAAAATGACCAAAAAAAATGTTAAATGGAAATTTATTCAATAACTCATGTTATGTCAAGTAGGGTGGAAAACCAAATTTTATTGAGCAAAAGTATTATAGAACATGTGTGTGACACCTAAATAAGGTTTGAAGTACAAACTTTGTAGATGACAATACAACTCTTGCTGTAGAAAAATAATATGACTAGCTAGTATTTCTAATGGCTTGGAAATGGAACTTGAAGTCAAATTCAGCTCAAGACTTGAAAGAGATTTTAAGTTTAAAAACAGTGTGACAATGCCATATTGGAGAATTAATTCTAGAAAATCTAGCTAAAGGTCAATGTTGTGTTTTTGCTCCTTATGGTAGACTGATGTACCCTCGTTAGCATGGTCAAGGCAGTTTAGCTTCAACTGTGTTAGGTTAGTTTTTAGACGTGCTTTAAAATTCTTGCACGTCATATGCTTGGCCTGTGCGCACGGTCACCTTGCGTAGCCGATTGGCGTTGCACGGTTGGCCGTGTCCCGTGCGTCGTGGAGCCGAGCCCAGTCGGCCTGTCTGGCTGTGGGTTGGCCGTGGCCTGCCCTAGTGGGACACTGTCATCGCCATGTAGCTGCTGGCCGTCGCGCTACTGCCCCACCTCGCTGCCGCACTGCTGCCCCCGCTACCACCCTTCTCGCCTCGTGCTTTGGTGCTACTGCTATCCTTCTCGCCATCACATGCGTGGGCTTGTCCCTGCTGGCAGTGTCGTCGAGTCACCGTCGTGTTCGCGCTCTCTAAAGTCTGGCGCCCCTGTTTGGCCCTGCCCGATGGCACTGTCACTGCCGCGTGCGCACATGACGCACTCATTGCACCGGCACATGGCCATGCCCAAAGCCACGGTATCCCCACGTGCGCCTTAGCCTCGCCGCGATAGTCGCGGTATCCCCATGTGCGCCTTAGCCTTGCCGCGACAGCTATACTCCCAATCATCACCGTCTTTAAGCACGTCGCGCCGATGCGCAAGCTGACCCCTCTCCCTCCCCTTCCATGTCATTTCCACCCGACGCGATGTCGTTCATTTAATCCAGCTGGGAGACGTCACCATCGCCCGATTCGTCATGTCTCATGCTCCGTCTTTAGGCCACCAAGCCACCCGACCCCATTTAGCCATGATTGGGGTGCGGCCAAGCTCCAATTTGCCATTTTCCTCACCGCCAAGTTGTTATTGTCGTGCTTGGACGGTGCGGGTGGCAACTCCCCTCGAAGCCGTTAGAGGCCAGCCCAGCTACGCCATTAGCTTTGCCTCGATTCCCTCTTCGTCCTGCGCACCTCGGTCGAACCGCTACCCCTACCCGGTGCTATCGTCGTGGCTATGTCTGCAACGGTGCGTTGCCGCACGGCTCGGTCGCACGTGGCCAGCCCTCCTATGCCATCCTCTACTCCAACTGTCACTTCGGCCGAGTCCACGGTAAGCTCTTGATGCTCACCCGCTAGCTGGTGAGGTTTGCAGCTGCCCTAGCTCACCAGAACGGTCGTGCCGCTATCGTGGATGGCCATGCATCGCTGCAGTCCTCACCAGTGAACCCTGCCACCCCTCACCGCCACCCAGCATAGTCGTTTAGGTTGGGGATGGTGATCGACCCGCTAGACGTGTCTGCGTAGGTCCTAGGTGGCCGGCGTAGCCACCCTGTGCCACTGCTCGCCGCGTCGCTGCGCGCTCTACCTTGGGGATGTCCGTGGGGAAATTAGGAAAAACCTAGGGGGCTAAATGAGATTATCTGAGAGAGGGGAGAATAGTAATTGGATTTCGTTGTAGTTTAGATAAAGCTCGAGGGCTCCTTTGCAAAATTGCAAGCGCGCGAGGGCTCCCCCGTGTGTGGGCCGCGTCCGCGCGGGCTGCGCGTAGTGGGCCGCGCTGGGACGCTTGTCTTTTTCTTTTCGGATAAATTAGGTAGTATTTTCTAATTAGATTTTGAGCTGTTCTTTGGCAATTAATATAAAATCATGTGGATGTCCAAAAATTGTGAAATTAATTTTGTAAGGTTCCTAAAAGCATGATCTATCTGCTAGTATATTTTGTTCACATAATTCATAGTATTTTTAGGAGTGATCTAATTAATTTGAGATGCTTAATATTGTTAAGATATGAACTTGAAGGAATTTTGGCTCTAATACTTTCATAGTAAATTCCTAACATTATTAGATGTTCACTGTAATTTTTGTAGCTCTATAATAATTAGTTTGCTAAGTTAACTCATAAGCCCTAGTTCAGATATATATATATATATATATATATATATATATATATATATATTAAATCGATGAAATACCGAAACACCTTGGGATTTTAGAACCAAAACATTTTTCTAGAGACAAAGCCTTACTTGACAACACGGATACGTAGCCTAATACGTTAGTCATTAAAGCTAGCTCGTTAGCTTGCGGAGCATAATCGTATTTTAGAGTTGCAGTTGTCGTTGGTTAATTACGTTTTCTGTGTTGCATCCATGTATATCAAAATAGAAACTGAGCGTTGCATCCATGAATATCTGCTTTCGATTTGGACTTGGTTAGGCAACCGAGCAAGGCTCCGGTTGTATTTGTCCCGCCTATGTCGATTAAGGACCATCCGTTGCTGTGGAGTCTTGCTGATGCAATAACCCACAAACCAAATAGCCTTGCATATCTATGGAGTCTTTTATTTTTCTCCTGTCGGGTAAGTCTTGCTGAGTACAATCGAATACTTAGGGTTTTATTCCCCTGTTGCAGGTGACAGGTGGATGCTAGAGCTGACTCTTGTGTGTGGAAACCTCCTGGTGGACTTAGAGATGATTCCTTTTACGCTGCGATCGTAGTGTTTATTTATAACCCTTACTAAAAGTTATTAGAAGAAAAGTTAAATGTTCACTATGTTAAGGATTCACCATTAATCTTTATTTCCGTTGTAACTCTTATCATATGTTGTTCTCCGCTGCAAGATAAAAATGTGAACCCAAAATGTATAAACTCTTTTATATTTAAAACTGTCTTAATTCTGCTATTGCATTCAACTTATCTAAGTACTCTAATGTTGTAGTAAAGTGATGTAAGAAATATTTAAGAATGTTGTAAGCTTTATTTTCTCATTTATGATCCTGATGGAAAAATATGGATTTTCGAGTTCTCTCTTAGGGTGTGCTCGACGGAACAACAGGATTTAATGCACTCTCTTGGGTACTTAGTGTCTAATGGAAGACAATTACTCTTGGGAAGAGTTGATGTACTATGTTGTGAAGACTTGAGGTACTCCAAATGCAACACCATTGCATTCACATTGCATTTGAGAGGGGGTGCTAAGATATAATAGTCAAGGGTATTAGTGTAATCTTCTTGTGTCTAGGGTTACGTCTTGTGTCTCCATGTACTCTATATATATCTTGATGAGGACATCACTACCGTTGATACAACCACACCTAAGGGACAGAAAGAGCAACCATGAGCAGGACACATAGTTCAGGCTTGTTGGCCTAATTCTCAGTAAATTCAATCCATGTTGTCCAAATATGTTCATATCAGAATTGGATGCTACTGAATTTCTATGATGGACTAGTTATCCTTAGGAATGACAATGAAGAATCAGATTGGCAAAGGAGCAACCAAGAGGGGAACTGGAAAGGTATTGTTGCCATCAAGGGAAGGGATGAGCTAGAGGGGTGGACCTCAAGTTCGAACCTACAAGCAACGCCAAATTGAGACGGACATAAATTTTGACTCCCGATGTTGCTAAAGGCCCATGAGTACTTGTTAGAAAGCTCTTGAAGTCTACTTTCAAATGAATCTAACCACGTCATCAGATTCTACTAGAGATAAGAAGAATAAATGAAGTAACATTTGGATCTCTAGTATGAAAACAACTTCTGCTTTTGGGCCTTGTATTTCAGTGGAGCCCAAGAGGGGGCATCCTAGGGTTTGGAAAGCTCATTCAGGACGTCTTGGTTGCAGCCTCCCTATAAAAGGAAGTAGCAACCACCATTTAAGACTTGGTTTTTGTTTTGTTGTAAGTCTAGCTACTACTACTTCCCTGTGAGCGCATGTATCAATTATACCACCCGTTTGCTTGATTCAAGATCCAACTCATGAGATCCCAACTCATGATTCAGATTTGCCTTTGTATCTTCCATCTGTGAGTTATTTGCTTGTTCATCTTGTTCTTACTTGGCACGGCAAGAACATCCCAATCGAGATGGTGTACCTGTTGCTAAGGCGCAGCCCTTGCGGTGTTGTAGTCGGATAGCCAACATCGAATCCACCCCAAATTGAGTTTATCCCCACTCACCAAAAGATCAGGGACACCCCTTGTCATATCATATCCCTCATTGTGCCTCAGTAGAATCATCAAGTTAAGTCTCCGTTTATTGATAACACATTTAACCCATCACACAAATAACCTTACATCCATGATGCCTCAGTAAAAGGTAGTATAGAGCTGAACCAACAAACCAAGTAAACATTGATCAATACATAGAAGCTAAAAAGCAACCGTATAAAAATCAGATATCAATTTTGCCATTTCATTTCATAGATATCAAATATCCAAATAGATATGAATATAGAATTGTCACCGTTCGATATTTATTTTTCCAAAATATTTAATCAAGTACCATCATATAAAATGAATTCATTGTGACAACATTTTTTCCAACATCCAATCAAGTACAAGTAATCCGCATTGTGTAAACCCTTAAGCAAAAAACCATGCACATAGAAAATATTCATATCGTATAATATTCTTAGCCTCATGATGAAGATAGCCATCAGGTAGTACTTGGGTCTATTTAGATATCCAATTCCTAAAGTGACATGTAATTGGCATGCAACAAACCACAATCTTTTGAACCTTAATATTATAGGCTGCAAAAGTGGGCTTTATGACAACATTATACTCTAGCGCAAAGAGCTCTCTGACCAAGTCTCTCATTTCCCGCTCTTATGCAACATCACGTATCCATACGGAGACTCTATTCCCTCTTGCTCTGTCAAATGATGATACGGAGTTCATAATATGATAGGTTTCACCCTTGCACGAAATGTCATCATTTCCTCCATAGTCAAATTGATACAAGTTGATTAAATTCCTGAATGCAACCCAATGGTATGTCTTGATTTCAATGCCTATTTAAATGCAGTAGTGATCTTAGTCTCATCCTACATAGAAAAAAGAAGCATCTCTAAGCAAAAAATAGTGCAAGGTTGGCTTTTTTATTCTCATGAAGCCAGATGGTGATGATTTCTTTATATATATATATATATATATATATATATATATATATATATATATATATATATATATGCAGAATAGAAACCTCAAGAAAAAATCGTAAAATATGTAGATAGCATATACCTTATTTATCCATGCCATTTGATCTCCATACTTATATGTGGCGTATGTTAGGTGAAAACAGAATACATATCCAGCAAGAAGTTAAGAAAATTAGAGGATACGATAATATTAAAGAACAATATAACACTGTGGATATAAATGTATATGAAAATGCTTCTTTTGTGACAAATAAAAGGCTTTAAGGATTAAATTGCGAATCCAATAAACCATCTCTGGTATTAAATATATAATTAATGAATGAGACGGAATTAAGTACTAGGAGGACTTCTGTTTTGGGATTTATATAAATAAAGCCAGGGGCGGCCCTAGGGCCCGGCGCCCCTGGGCGCCTGCCCGGGCTCCGGTGCGTGTGTGCTGCCCACTCGGACTGTTAGACAGGCAAGTTGAGACTGAGCAATCGAACACCTGCTAGCAGACGAATCTAGGACACACACATTAATTTTGAATAAAGCCACTACCATTACCATTGTTTGCCATTGTCAAACTCCGAAGGTGTTTTCATGCGTTTGCTTTTATGGCTCCCGAGTGTGTCAATTAATTATGGGTAACTGCATAATTATTTAGTCTGGCACACGCTATCCAGAACTAGAGAGGTTTGAATTTTACAGCAAATGAATAGATGAACTACTGCTTATAGAGTGCAAACGAACTCACGCTCTGTTGACGAGATTCGCAAGACCAAATAACCCACATGCATCAGCACCACCGGTTGGAGACTAGCACAATATAATAGTAAGAAGAGGTTAGGGTTCACTACTAGTCTTGCAAAAATTGTGTTAATGTTGGTAATTAAGCCTATACTTACTAAGACCATACACTGTAATTCTCTTTTCCTCTTAATAAAAAAGTGGTTAGGCACAGTCACGAAAAAGGTAGCGTTTATATCCATAGCCCATGTTGCAACTCTGTTCTGTTTTTGCGTCATTTCGCCCAGGCTTGGTTCAATTCCTGGGTCGGCCGCTGAATAAAGCAACAAGAAACTAACAAAAGCATTCTGTATTTATTCATGCAACATAGAAAAAAACCAGAAGTTTTTTTATACTCTTCATATTTACCTTATACTGCTCTCTTCTGAAGGCTAACCTCCTACAAGTTGAGCAAACCATACAAAAGTCACACGCAAATTCAGAAACTTTTAACGTGAAAGGTGAAGGAAAACACCATCCACTATTAAAGGCAGCAGCTGACCATGTATTGAAGGGCCAAGGGGTCATTACTCACACATAGATTGATGCTCTAATAGGTGATACTATCCTTGGCTTGCCTCACATTACTCTCCTCTCCCGGTCCCAATCCTAGATGAAAACACCCCTCACTACTGGAAACAAAAAAGTCCCCGTCGGTTTGACACCAACCGACAGGAAAATTAGGAAATTTTATGTCGGGAACTCTCTACCATAGAAATATTGAAACCGACAGAATCTATCGATTTCTCTGTCGGTTTTTGTGCAACCGACAAAAAAATATCATATTTACCTGTGTGTTAGGCTAGTACCGACAGAAAAAAATCATTTAGGTGGACAAGAAACTAAACACAACAGCTAACCTGGGCCTGGGCTGCGTCGGCCTTTCAGCTGGCCCAAAAACGGGCGTCTTGTGACGGGCGGACGTATATAAATGGCGTGCCCAAAACCCTAGACCGGTACACCTCCCTTCCTCCTCTCATCTCTTAGCCGCCCCCTTCCTCCTCTCATCTCTCCCGTGTGCGCAAGGTTCAAGGTGACGACGCAGCCCAGACGCGGCGGCATGGACCCAACGTGGCAGCGTGCACCCCGGGCGGCGGTTTTGCCCCGACAGGGAAATTCTTGTTTTCCAGTAGTGCCTGAGGGTTGAAAAATAGGACTTTTGTTGCATTCGAGCCTTAGCTTAATGATAGGACCGCGTTCGGCTGGTACACTTCCAGCTTGTTCCAGGTTGTTTCAGCTTATTCTCTCTCACAGAATACTATTGAATCATCCAAAACCATTCGAAATTCACTGTGCACTGTACTAGCCGAACACAGTGAAGCAAATGAGCATTGAAACAAGATTTCACAGATAAAATCATACACTTTCGTATCTACGGAAACCATTGGAAAAAAGAGCGAGTGGTGAACCGCATATGTTGAAGACACAAAACTGCAAATCTGAGAACAATTGGGAAGCTAAGAGCATCTCAAGAGTTTCTAATAGAGTCTCACAATCTAATATTTTTAGCAAAAATGGAAAAAAAACCCATCTCCAACAGTTCTCAATCCCACCTCCCAATCTTTTTGTGCTTGAAAAAATAGACTGATCACGCGGATATATCCTTGCGTATCCATTGGTTAATCTAAAGGTGTAAGGGCGTGGGAAAAAAAATAAAAAGTAGAAAATGGTTTCTTATGCAAATGTAAGAGAGAAATAATATATAAAAGTGGCTTAGATAATTTAGAAACAGTGTAGGATTTATGATGTAAAATTGTCTTCTATATTTTATGAGTGAATTTTGGAAAGTGTTGAGGATGGTTTTATTCATTCATCCCAATAATTTTTGACGAGTTGGAAAACTACGTAGTTTTAGAAAAAAAAATTATTTAGAACTTTTAGAGATGCTCTAGATATGAATACTTTATCTCATAACATAATCATAAAAGCACCCGTCTCTGCACGGAGCGATCGATCACCGACTCCTAATCAATCATTCATTTACCCACAGCAACAAACGCTCATGCACCGATGCACGAACGTACCTGGCCCCACGGGTGTGACGCCATACACGTGGCCATGATGCTCTCTAGCTTGACCGCGCCCTTAATTCGTGGCACAAGATAAGATTTCAGACGGCATAAAAAAAGATAAGATCTCAGATGTGATAACATGCCTCCCTCTCCCTCAGGCCTCAGTCAGAGTCGGCATGGAGTGGGTGTGGGCCCTCCTTTGTTCCTGATGATCGGCAGGTGGGCCCGGCTACTTGGCATGCAAGTGGGAGTACCGAGTACCAGACGAGACGACGACCTGATCTGACGTCTGCTGTGCTGGGCCCGACGCGTCCGGGCAGTGTTGGGCGGGCCAGTTGGAGAGCGGCAGCGTGCCATCTGCCACGATGTCGGCGACCGGCCCGGTGTTGCTGTCGCAGCTCGATCTTTCCTTTTTCCGTGCGTGTTGTTGTTGACAAAAAACGCGTGTGGGTTGGTAGCCCGCACGATCTTACCGTACGGGGTCAATTAAGCGCTTTCATAACTGCATTCTGAGATAGCATAATTACAAGACGGTTTTTTCTTTGCAAATTAGTTCGTGAAATAAAATTTTTGGATGTCACATCGGATGTTTTGGAGATGTTGAAAGGGGTTTTCGGATACTAATAAAAAAAACTAATTACATAGCTCCCTTGGAAACTGCGAGACGAATTTATTAAGTATAATTAATTCATCATTAGCGCATGTTAGTTACTGTAGCACTTATGGCTAATCATGGACTAATTAGTCTTAAAACATTCGTCTCGTGATTTTCAACCAAACTGTGCAATTAATTTTTTTCGTCTATATTTAATACTCCATACATGTGCCGCAAGATTCGATGTGACAGTTTAGGGTGAAAATTTTTAGGAACTAAACCAGGCCTTAATTACAAGCTCAAAATGGCCGACAACGGATGGACAATGGTTGCTGGAGGTACATATATTTTTTCCCCCCGAGAGAGAAGGGATCTTATTAATCTGAGATAGCATAATTACAAGTCTTTCAAAGTCTTCCAACTTTATTCTAGAGCCCCCAACTGTAATTCTTCATTTTCTAATCAATGGCCGACAACGATTATCTAGTTTCAATATGTCCAAACTTAGCAACACTAATGACTATTGTTGAAGCATCACCTTCCAATCATCCGCAACAACACACTCCGACATTTGAAAGCGTCGCACAATCCAACATGGGGTTGCGTATATCTATCTATATACTAATATACATAAAAATTTTCTTGTTACTTCTTGAATTGGCCATTTTGTCAAACGTCCTGCCAATCATGTTTTGGGTAGCACTCACATTGGGCTACAGACACATTTATATAGGCATACTTGAGAATCCGAGGACTACACACGATATATAGTAGTGTTTGAAAAATAGGGCAAATGCTGCGGGTAATGTTGAATTTGAAGTTTCAACATGGTAATCTTCCCTAATGAAAAAAAATGCTTTCGTTTCTATAAAATTGTCGTTTTTTCCATAAATATAAGTGATTCCATTTAAGATAGATTAAGGGTGATTGTGAAATACTCACATATATGCCCCTAACCAAAACCACGTCTAACCAAACTTATTTGCCTTTTCAAAAGAACTGATTAGTGGATTATTTTGAGGATGCCTATTGGGCTACAAGAAACATATTAGCGCCGTAATTTTGGAGTCTTGATATGCATATCTTTTCCTAATACTATTAAAGAAAAAGGGGTTTCTTTGTCCATTCCAAAACTTCGTACATAGCTCACGCCATCCTCACTTACGTGAATGATAGCCAATCATAGGCAAGTGTGTGTCGCCTCCAGAGTCCATGTCTAAAACCAATTCCAAATGTAGAGAAAAAGTATAAATATCCAAAATCATAGGCACAAAAACAACTTATCATAAATTCGAAGAGGAAAAATATACAAAAAACCAAAATCAGAGGCACAAAAGTACACGAAGACATAGATTCATAATTTTTTTGAAAAAAACAACACAGGTCACACCTAGATGCAGGAAATTTCCAAATCGTGTCCACCACAAACCAATTAGAGTGGGTGCAAGAGGAGTAAACCAAGAATAATTCGAGACGACCACAGATGAAATCAAACCACGTGAACTTGCCGCCTTGGTTCTGTCTCTCGATAACACGGTCACCGAAGCTTGGCCCATCGTGACACTTGCCCAAGCCACCATCCTAACGTGCCGCCCACCCAAGCTGCACGCCCGCCCGAGCCTTCGGCCTATCGCATTGCCCGACTATCCGCCAAAAGGGTATAAATCCTACAAACTCAAAATAAAAAAAATACATTATGCCATCAAATTGATAGATTCTAATGATAATTGATAATAGATCTATATTTGATTTATTGTAGTTTCTAAAAAGTCTACCATCCCAACCATTATTAAAAAACAACATAAATTAACAATATGAAAAATAACCTAAATGAAACCCTGTAAGTCTTCATCCAAAATATAAAATATATCATCACAAAATCAAATACAAACTAACCCTCTAAATATACATCTGTTTACAAACATATGCTATTATCAAACAATCCACTTATACCACTGTTAATATAGGGGAAAAACTAACTCAAGAGCTAAGGTGTTCATGCATATCGATTTCCTTATTAAATGCACAGGTGAAGCTAAATTTCTAATAAAAAACATGTTAAACATAAATGTAGGTGCAATGCAAAGAAAAGAAAACTATGAATAGGATGGAAAAACGTATAATAAGTTAATTTGTATAAAAAATGTACCTAATGGACAAAATTTACAGGATGTCGACATTGGTAACATTAACATGTGCGATAGAGCGAAGATAAGAAATTTTGACGAGCTCTAAATTTATCTTGGACCTTGTTAATATACTCGTATGCCTTAAATTACTAACCGAACCTAAAATGAACACGTACGCAGCCACGCAGGACACCGTCCAAGATATTTGTTTGCCGATTGGCCATCTAGCTTACCAATCTCTTTCAGCTCTCCCTATCCATTCGGCGATTGGCCATCTAGCCAAAGTGACAGTGTGACACACAGAAAGCGTACAGGGAACCGTGGCACGCCACGTAAAGAATGTTACGCGTCTCGTCCGCATCCCACACTGCCCCTTCCCGAAGCCAACAGCCGACTCCAACTCTCCCCCACGAAGAAGGAAAGAGAAAATTTGTTCATCGTCATTGAAATCTACTAGAAACGTGGGTGTGGCTTTACCGCGCCTTCCCTTTTGATTAGGTTGTTGGCAATAAGAATATAGGTGTAGTGGTGAGAAACTCAATAATTTTTTTTTGTTTATTTTATGATTTTTATGTATTTTCGAGACTTTATTATCATGAAGGTATAATTTTATTTGCCTCTAGAAAGCATAGGTAAAAGTTTATATGAAAAAATCGTTACTAAAACATTTGATATCATGGATGCATTGCATAATTCTACTGGTTAGGATTTCAGATCAATTTTCTAAGACTCCTGGAGACGCACGGGAATTCCTGTTGGCTTGGCTTCTGATCCGTTGGTAAACTGAAGGCCAATACGTGTTGCTTACTTGCTTTCAGTACCTTATTATATTATATATAGAGTTGTGCGACCGACGTAATTTTGGACACTTGTTCTTATTATTATTCACCACTGTAGCTAGTAGATAGGAGTTGCTAGATTTTTCTACCAAGTGCCTGTTTAGTTTCTAAAATTTTGCAAATTCTTTTAAGATTTTCCGTTACATCGAATCTTTGGACGCATGTATGAAGCATTAAATATAAATACAAAATAAAACTAATTACACAGTATAGACGAAATTCACGAGACGAATCTTATAAGCCTAATTAGATTATAATTGGATACTAATTACCAAATAACAATGAAAGTACTACAGTATTATTTCCCAAAATATTTCCCTAATTAAACCAGGCCCAAGCAGTAGCTTTCGCTAGGCACTTGTTTGGCTTGCTTGCAGTACGTGGAGGACTCGGGTCACGGGTGGCTGGAATCTAGATGCGTCGGTACGATGCAATTTTAAAGTTTCAGCTAATTTATTTTTTGAAAAAAAAATATAATTAAAGGTGGTCTGTATTTTGATTTGAGAAAAAATTGAGGAAGTTTTTGCAAAAATTGCTGAGAGTGTCTCTGGAGCGCGGGTTGATTTTTAATAAAGTGAAGGTATTTTTTGCAAAAAATCCAGAGCCCATCCGTTCTGGACCGCAGGTTGATTTGGAAATAATCTAAGGTGTTTTTTGCAAAATATTCTGAGAGCGCCTCTAAAGCGCAGGTTGATTTACGAAAAATAGAAGGGTTTTTTCGTAAAATGACCGCGGATCGTCCGATCTGGGCCGTCCGCGCCCCTGATGGAATGGCCGCGAAAACCCTGTGACGTGGCACGCTGGCTGGCCACGGTTTGGACGCAGGTTTCATATATAAAAGATTCTCATTTGGTACGTGCCATTGAAAATTACAATATTTCTTCGTTGCCATTAGTTTATAATTTTTTCACCATTGGTTTATAATTTTTTTTCACCATTGGTTTATAATTGTATGCCATTGTCGTTAGTTTTTACATAGACTCTGTTCGTTTGAGCTTATAAACCATAATCAGCTCTACTTTCTCAGCCATGAAATAATGTTTTTCTCTTACAATAAATCAGTCCTGTAAATCAGCCATAACAGCGATAAGTCCAGACCATAATCTCCGTGCACACACCGTTAAAACCTGTAGCTGGTTCGTCTCACACGGCTCGTGCGTTCCCTGCGCGCTCATGCCAACGAGAGCTCGGGGAAGGCGAGGCAGGGAAGGCGATATAAACCAATGGCAACGAAGAAATATTGTAATTTTCAATAGCACATACCAAATGAGTATAGATTCCAATGGCAATGAATAAATTTTAGGAAATTGCTTACCCATCGGCCGCAGAAGATCCGGCAGTCCGGGCCGTATAAAGCTACGCGCCCCCGTCCTCCGCACCAGAGGACACAAGGAGCCCACCAGGTCCTGGTTCACCACACCGCAGCGGCAATGGCGACGCGCCGGCAGCACCGCCGCGGCTTCCCGCTGGTCCCGCTCCTGCTCTCCCTCCTGGCGGCCGCCGCGTACGGCCGCCTCATCTCCGACGGCGCCCCGTCCGCGCCGCTCCTCTCGTTGATCCGCCTCTCGGGCTCCCCGCCGGCCGCGGCCGCGGGGGCGGCGGCGGCCGAGGAGAAGTGCGAGCAGTCCTACGGCTTCCTCCCCTGCACCACCACCGTGCTCGGGAACCTCTTCCTGGTGCTGACCTACGGGTTCCTCATGTACAAGGCGGCCACGTACCTGTCGACGGGGAGCGAGCTGCTGCTCGAGATCATGGGGCCCGGCCTCATCGGCGGCCTCCTCCTCCCCATCCTCGGCGCCCTCCCCGACGCGCTCCTCGTCCTCGGTTCGCTCTCCTCCTCGCCTTCCTTCGCTTCGCTTCCTTCCGTTGCTCGCCGCCTCATTCTGTGCTTTGCTTTGATGATTCGCCAAGCATTCGGTTGCCTGCTCCTAGCTAGTTCATGGCCCGAGTCTAGCGTTAGTTTCCACCGAGCTTGCTTTGTTCGCACTTCAACTTAGAAAGGATCGTTGAACTGCTCTTGCGATTGGCAGCGCAAAAGTAATCGTAGTGATGGAATTCAAAACATCCTTTTGCTTTCATTTTTTAACGCCTTTTCTGTTGCTCCTATTTGTTTTGCTCCAGATCTGATGTTTCTAGCAGTCTAATTTGCTTTGTTACTGGATGTCTGGATCAGAGTATAAGCTTTTGGGTTATTCCTTTTTATGGAGCCTTTGATTATTCCAGGGCTAAAGCCTGGCCGCCGCTCTGCTTTTTTCTGAAATTCATCAGTTGGTTTAGTTTTAGCTTTCTAAAAGCTCCATCAAAGCCTTTTGACCTTTAACCTTTTCCTTTCACTTTTATTTGCCTTGCATAATTGACCCTTTTTTTTATTTACTACAGCAAGCATTACGTGTTTATTTACCAAATCATAGGCTTCCTGTGCTGTGAAATTGTATCCGGGGAAGGTTATGTACTACTCTTTACTCAGAAAAGAGTACCACTTCGTTGCTACAGTCGGATGCAGTTTCTGGGGGCGGTTTGGTATGGCTCCAGCAGCTCTGGCTCCGGCTGACACCCTGACATGGAACGCTGTAACCCGGAGCTGTTTTTCTCTCCCCACCTTTTTCCTCTCGCTGTAGCGCGGTTACTGTTCACGGAGCCGGTGAAGCTAGAATTTCCGGCTCCGGTTCTGTAACGCTACAGTGCATACACAGTGTAGAAGCCGAATCTCCTCGGAGCCGTACCAAACGAGCCGTGTACAGTAGATCAGAACTAACACAGTAGATCAGATCTCGATGCGATCTGCGATCTACGTATCGCAGTGTACCAATGTGGCACGGGCCTACATAAGCTTAAATAAATTATGGATATGTCATAGCACCTTATGCCTGCATAGACTTAATTATGGATATGTCATAGCACCTTATGCCTACATAGACTTAATTATGAATATGACATTGCACCTTATTGTGCTGTAGAACAACCACATGTGATCAGATCATTATTCTGGTTTGAACACCTCAGTAGCCTACAAACTGGTTATATTTATTTTTATCCTACTCTGTTAACAAAATGGTTTGTTACTCCTGCACCCACTTTAAAGGGTGTACTCAGAGAGCTCCCGTTCTATGCGGGGTCTGGGGAAGGGAGTTAGTGGCAAGTCTTACCCTCGCCTGTGCAATGCGAGGAGACCGCGACTCGAACCCGGGACCTTCCGGTCACAGGCGGTAAGACTCTACCGCTTGCACGAGGCCCGACCTTCACTCCTGCACCCACTTTAAAAAAGAAAAATCTAATGCGGTAGGAGAAATGTTTGTAAATTACTATGTGTTTTTGTTTCTGTGATAGTATGATGGGAAATTCAATTTGTTTATTGCAATTGATCAAACATATTTCTCTTCATCCATGTACTGAATCATGAAACTAATGGTGTATATTCAGCACTGTGCTTGCACGTCCAACTACAATTCTGATATGTTTAATGTTTACCCGAAAAAAGGTTTATTCTGATCTGTTTGTTGATCACGTTACAGTATCTGGCCTGTCCGGGAGTAAAGAGGAGGCACAGAGTCAGGTACTTATCGGAATGGGGCTGCTTGCTGGTTCCACCGTCTTCCTCCTCACCCTGCTTTGGGGAACCTGTGTCGTTGTTGGCAAGTGTGACCTTGGGCCAAACCGTGAGGCAGTTGATTTAACAGACACCAAGGGCTTCAGCTTGACTGGTATAATGCTTTCTCTTATGCAAAGTGTTTTGAATGGAGACCGTCTAATGGTTGTTTATCTTGTAATTTTAAAGTAGGACAGTTGAACCACAAAGGTTTCAGTTGTCCATTTCGAAAGATAACAACTAAATAATCAATCACCAATCCTCGAACAATTGTGTTTGTTCTGCTTCCTTTTTTACTGACTAGCAAAATTGGTGGCAGGCACTGGTATTACAACCGATGTGCAGACCAGCTATGCAGCGCGGATCATGGGGCTATCTGTTATCCCCTTCATCATCGCACAGTTCCCAAAGATGTTGAAGACCCACCACGGGCAGCGCCTAGCTATGTTGCTGGGCCTTATTGTGTCATTCTTGCTCGTGCTTTCCTACTGTCTGTACCAGGTAAATAAAATACATTCTGGCAATTAGCCTCTTGAGATGATAACAGGATTGGCAGTTCTAGATTATAAGGGTAACTTTGACCGTGAAATTGGATCCTCAAATCATGCACCAGGTTTTCCAGCCTTGGATTCAGAGGAGGAAGCTTGCATATGCGAAGCACAAGCACGTGATCTCTGGGATACTGAAGCACGCCCAAAAGCAGGCACTCGGTCGTCTGCTAAACGATGATGGCACACCCAATGAAGACGTCATCAGAAAGTGTGATCCTCTGAACACCTTGTTGTATACGGTAGTTAGGAGCACACTGTTTCGTGGAAATGTCATGAACCTTGTCTTGTGCTGACACGCAGGCTGTTCCATAAGATCGACATGGACGAGAGCCGCTCCCTGTCCCGTGCCGAGCTCCACGCTCTCATCGTCGGTATCAACTTCGATGAGGTTGAATTTGACAGGATGGATGCGGTCGACAAGGTCATGGCCGACTTTGATACGTCCCGCAACGATATCGTTGAGGAGGAGGAGTTTGTGCAGGGGATGAAGAAATGGCTCAATGAGGCTAAGCGCCACATGCCCGTGGGCGGCGCCTTCTCCAGCAAGTTCAATGAATACCATGAGGTAATCTGCTCGCCCTGCAGCCTCCAGTAGCTTAGGAATTGTGCACGGCAGAGCACTGATGCGAATGGAATGGAATCATGCAGAGGACACGGCAGGAGCACGACCAGCTGATTGACAGGTGCGATGAGGCGGTGGAGAGCGTGGAGAACCCCGGGTGGTGCATCACCAAGGCTGTGGCGCTGCTGCTTCTGGGTGCCGCCATCGCGGCCGCGTTCGCGGACCCCTCGTGGACACCGTCCACAACTTCTCCAACGCCACGCACATCCCGTCCTTCTTCATCTCGTTCATCGCCCTACCGTTTGCGACCAACTCCAGCGAGGCCGTCTCCGCCATCATCTTCGCCAGCAGGAAGAAGCAGAGGACCTGCTCCCTGACCTTCTCCGAGGTACGTTGTCGTTGTTGTACTTGTACCACACTGCCACTGACAAACACGGCGACTGACGACGCTTCTTCTTGATTCGCAGGTGTATGGCGGCGTAACAATGAACAACACGCTGTGCCTCGGTGTGTTCCTGGCGCTCATCTACTTCAGGAACCTGACGTGGGACTTCTCATCAGAGGTGCTCATCATCCTGCTGGTCTGCGTTGTCATGGCCCTCTTCACCAGCTTCCGGACCACGTTCCCGCTCTGGACCTGCCTCGTCGCCTACATGCTCTATCCGTTCTCGCTGGTCATCGTCTACATCCTCGACTATGTCTTTGGCTGGTCATAGGCTCCTCGAGCGAACACGACCTGATTGGTTCAAGGGAACACCTGGTTTCTAACAGCCGCCGGTGTTTCTGCTGGACCTTATTGTAATTTTGACTCCTGTGAAGCTATCTGTCCAGACTTTCTCATGTGATGTAATCATGTTCTACTTTCTCTATTTCCTTGTATCCAAAGCACGTACTTCATCACACAACAGCTCCACACTCCACTCTCGTGCCACTTGCCTCGGTTGATGTTCATGCATTCACCTCAATCCACGTGTGTTAGAATGATTAAATTTCATACCAAACCACATCAACACACATGGATTGAGATCCATACATGAGCATCCAAACAAGCCTTTAGAAACTCGGCAGGGTTTTGTAAAACGGCTTCATGTTACGGTGTGGACGGGCACGATGGGGAGATCGCAGGGGAGAGTGGAGTAGAAGGCTGGATTGAGAATTGGAGCGCAAGAGATAGCGAGGAAGTGGTGCAGCGGGAGGTTCGCCGGTGGCAGCGGCAGAATCGCTCGCAGTCACCGTCGAAGGTAACCCGCCCACCTTGGGAGGTTTATTCCTTCTTCGACAAGTCCTATTACAATCTCTAAGTGCCCTTTATAAAATAGGTGCACTACTAACAACCCAAAATAGATTTCCTAAATCTAGATTTCCTAAATTTCCTCCCTTTCCTCTCCTAACTTAATCAGCCGAGCCCCTTAGCCACGGCTGGGCCTGGGCCGGCGCCTATACTGACGCCCTACAAAGACGTCTATAACACTTCCCTCCTCCCCAACAAATAGCTCGTCCGCGAGCTGGAATGTTGGATAGCGCTCCTTGAAGTCATCAATATCTTCCCAAGTAGAATCAGCCGCAGTCCGCCCCTCCCAATGAACAAGGAGTTGCCAGCGATCCCAGTTCAAGCGAGCACGCACCATCGCAGCCGGAGTAGGAATGACACGCCCATGAAGCGTGGATGGAAGAGGAACAATGGCGCCTGGAGGGTCCCCTTCATACTTCTTCAGCAGCGCCACATGAAAGACATCATGAATACGAGCCTTCGACAGAAGACGCAGACGATAAGCCACGGCGCCCAAGCGCTCAACAATCTGATAGGGTCCAAAGAACCGCGGCCCTAGCTTGGAGGAGGCCGCCAGAGTAATACCAACAGCTGTGCGGTGATGAAGGTGGAGCAGCACCCAGTCACCTACAGCAAACTGCACAAACCGACGCTTCTTGTCATGGATCTCCCCAGATAGTGTCTCGAGCCAATACCAAGCGATCACGGATGTCCGGCAGAGGCGATCGCGGTCACGAAAAGTTGGCGATCAACAGCAGACCACCCGAGCCGACCTGGAAGATAGGAAACCATCGACGGTGGAGATCGCCATACACCACCTCAAAGCGGCGAGCGCAGGCGGCATCGGTAGGAAGTATTATAACATAATTCCGCTCAAGGAAGCCATCGCAACCAAGAACGAGGCCGATCCCCACTAAACAACACGGGTACATAACTATGATACGATTAGTGACCTCAGATTGCCCATCATCTATGGATGAAATACTGGCTGCGTAGCAAGGTCACACCACCCGACTTGAAAAACTCCTCCCAAAATTGCTAGTGAAAAGCAAAGATCCCGATCACTCACAATAGAACATGGAAATCCATGTAGCCGCACAATGTTGTCAAAGAAGGCACGAGCGATGGAGCTAATGAGTAGGGGTGACTCGAGTATGATGAAATGCGCCATCTTGGAGAAGCGATCAACCACAAGAAGAATCACGGACTTGCCGCCCACACGTGGAAAGCCATCAATAATGTCCATGGCGATGTCGCTCCAGACATGTTCAGGAACAGGAAGTGGCTGAAGAAGACCAGCGGGATGCAGGTGTTCGATTTTATTACCCTGACAAATAGCGCAGCCTTTGACATAGTCTTGAACCAGCCTATGCGCGCGTCGGTTGTAGAAGGATGCACGCAGCCTGTGGAGTGTCTTCTGCGAGCCTTCATGACCGGCAGTGTGAGCCTCACGCAATAGCTGCGGCCAGAGCGATGACTCATCAGGAACGAAGGGACGTCCTTGGTACAACAGCCGACCGTCCACCATCGCCCAGCCGTCGGCGAGGTGCCAGCAATGATCTGCGCCTAGAGCTCCTGGGCCTAAGAGTCGCGCTGAATCTCAGCACGCAGGACATCATAGATGGCGAACGAAGGCCCGGAGAGTGCACATGCAGCCATAGGACTGGAGTCCATATCATGGCGTGATAAGGCGTCCGCCACCGTATTCAGCTTCCCTGGTCTGTACTCGATTGAGAGGTCATATCCGAATAACTTGGTGACCCAAGTGTGCTGCGGTATCGTCGTTAAGCACTGGTCGAGAATAAACTTCAGGCTCCAATGATCCGTCCGCACAGTAAAGGCACGGCCCCAGAGATAGGGCCGCCAATGGCGAACTTCCTTGATGAGACCAATCAACTCCCGCTCATAGGCCGGAAGCTTGGCATGGTGGGGCGCCATAGCGCGGCTGAAGAAGGCCACCGCACCATCTCCTTGGTGGAGGACTGCACCAAAACCAGCCCCGAACGCGTCACAGTCAATGATGAAGCGCTTGTCGAAGTCAGGCAGTTGTAGTAGAGGGGCGGACGTCAACACCCTCTTGAGCGCCAGGAAGGCCTCCTCTGCTGCCGGTGTCCAAGAAAATGCCTCACGTTTGAGAAGCGTCGTGAGGGGCGCAGCCACACCACCATAGCCGGCAATGAACTTCTGATAATATCCTGTGAGGCCGAGAACCCCGCGGAGGGCGCGAGCTGTAGTCGACCGCGTCCAAGCTTCCACCACCTCGACCTTCGCTGGATCCATAGCAACTCCCGCGGCCGAAATGATGTGGCCAAGGTAGCCGACCGAGAGTTCGCCAAAGAAACATTTGGAGCGCTTGGCGAAGAGATGGTGCATGCGCATCTACTGCAGCACGGTCCGCACATGCTGCAAGTGCTCTGCCCATGTCGAACTGAAGATCAAAATGTCATAAAAAAATACAAGCACGAAACGACGGATATATGACTTCAAAATATCATTCATAAGTGCTTGGAAGGTGGCAGGCGCGTTGGTGAGACCGAAGGGCATGACGAGGAACTCAAAATGACCGCGATGCGTCCGTAACGCGGTCTTGGCAATGTCGTCCGGGTGCATGCGCACCTGGTGATACCCGCTACGAAGATCGATCTTGGTGAAGAAACGAGCACCCTTCAACTCATCAAGGAGTTCATCAACCACCGAAATAGGAAACTTGTCCTTGATGGTGCTGTCGTTAAGAGCGCGAAAGTCGACGCAGAAGCGCCAACTGCCATCCTGCTTGCGGACGAGGAGCACCGGGGAGGAGAACGGCGAAGTCGACTCCCGGATGATCTCTTGCTGCAACATATCATCGCACTGCCGCTCAATCTCGTCCTTGAGGAGCTGTGGGTAGCGGTAGGGCCCCACAGCCACCGGTGGGGAGCCAGGGACGAGGTGGATATGGTGGTCATGGTGTTGGCTTGGAGGCAACCCGCGTGGCTCCTCGAAGATGTCTACATAGGACAGCAGCAGCTCCAATATAGTTCGGGGATCGGCGATAGCATGGGCAGCCAACGCCTTGCTGCCCAGGCCAGTCCAGCTGTGAGCACGCCCTCGGTACCAAAAGGCAATCGAGAGGGCGTCGAAGTCCCAAACAATGGGCCCCAAAGAGCGCAGCCACTGAACACCGAGAACCAAGTCAAAGCCGCCCAAGTCGAGGGTGACACAGTCGAGGGAGAAGGGTTCCTCATAGATGAGAACCTCCTTGGCAAGGCACACGCCGGGGCTGCGAACACGATCACCATTCGCGACCAACACGGACAGTCCATCACGTGACAAGACTGGCAAGCCCAGGCGAGCGGCCACCTTCGTATGGATGAAGGTGTGCGTGCTGCCGGTATCAACCAATGCTTTGAGTGGAACACCCGCGATCGTCACCTGTAACATCATAGAAATAGCATGGGCGAGGCCAGTCAATGCGTGCAGGGAGATCTCCAAGTTAGAGATGTCATCGTCGAGCGGGTCCTCCTCGCCTTCCTCAAGCTCCATGAGGAAGACGCCCTTAGCCACACACTTGTGATCCTTGGAGTACGGTTCCGGGCAGAAATAGCACTGTCCGTTCTACCGCTTCTCTTGCGTCTCGGCCAGTGTCAGACGGCGAAAGCCAGAACGTGTCCCTTCTGTCTTGTCGTCCTGCAGATCAGCAGCAGAGCCCGTTGTGCTGGTCGAAGCCAAGGCGCGGCGAGTGGATGACTTCAGTGGTGCCGAGCTGTTAACGGTGGAGGCCTGCTCTTGCCGCTGTTCATAGGCCCACGCTAAGCTCATGGCCTGTTGCACATTGACAGGGTGTTGCAGCTCCACATCAGCAGCGAGCGACTGTCCCAAGCCACCGGTGTAGAGATCAATGGTCGTCCGCGTGGAGAGGTTGTCGTAGCGTGAGAGCAGTGCGAGGAAGCACCGTGAGTACTCCTCCACGGTGCCCGTGCGGACCAGGGCCTTGATCTCGCCAACAGAGTTGGTGCGGATGGGTGGCCCGAAGCGAAGGTTGACAAACTCGACGAAGCGTGGCCAAGAGACCATCCCAAAGTCGCGCTCCATCTGATAGTACCACTCGGCTACGATGCCATCCAGATGCAATGACGCCATCCACACCTTCTCATCCTCTGGCACACAATGCCCGCGGAAGTAGTTGTCACACTTATTGAGCCAATTCAACGGATCCGCCTCTCCATTGAAGCTGGGAAACGGAATTTTGGGTGGACGATGAGGCTCCCGGCGGCCTTCGACGTTTCCTTGATGACGGTCGCCGCGGTTGAAGAGACGGTAGTCGCGGCCTCTGCGATCGAACTCCCGGCCACCCCTGTCCCAGTCGAAGCCGCGATCGAACTCCCGGCCACCCCTGTCCCGGTCGACCGCAGAAATCGCGGATGAAATCACGACCACGGTCACGGTCGTAGCCGCCGCGGTCACGTGCATAGGAGCCGCGCTCGAAGTCCCTGTCACGCCCGTCGTGCACGTAGTCGCTTCCGTAGCCGACCACAGAGTCGTGATCGATGCGACCCGGCTCGCGACAACCGAAACGATCGCGCGGGTCCAGGAACCGCTCGCGGTCGCACAGAGTCCGCGCACGGAACTCCTCCCAGGCGCGGTCCGGATCCATGTCGTCATGAGCATCACCGCCATCGCGGGTGTTGTCTCTGCCGGCGCGGATGTCATCACCACCACCCGCAGCATCATCCGTGACACCGCCCTTGCCGGCATTGGCCTTGCCTGACTCGATGCGCGCCAGCCGGTGGTCATGGGAGTTGAGGCGATTGGTGATGGTGGTGAGCTGACCCAAGATGCGATCCAATTTGGCATCCATGGCCGCAGGATCGTGGGTGCCGGACATGATGATTGATGCACCCGTGAAGGTCTCTGATACCAAATTGTTACGGCGTGGACGGGCACGATGGGGAGATCGCAGGGGAGAGCAGAGTAGAAGACTGGATTGAGAATTGGAGCGTAAGGGATAACGAGGAAGTGGTGCAGCGGGAGGTTCGCCGGCGGCAACGGCAGAATCGCTCGCAGCCACCATTGAAGGTAACCCGCCCACCTTGGGAGGTTTATTCCTTCTTCGATAAGTCCTATTACAATCTCTAAGTGCCCTTTATATAATAGGTGCACTGCTAACAACCCAAAATAGATTTCCTAAATTTCCTCCCTTTCCTCTCCTAACTTAATCGGCCGAGCCCCTTAGCCATGGCTGGGCCTGGGCCGGCGCCTATACTGACGCCCTACAAAGGCGTCTATAACAACAACAACAAAACTACTCCACTAGAGGAGCCAAAGCTAAAGTCCTTTTTAGAAGTCGAAGACTTGCCAAATTGGCCCTTAAATCGAGGTCATGAAAATAAAATCTTGAATTCTAAATTGGATCAGGGGTCCTGGATCGTAAATAGAAGTATAGAACCGTAACTGCAAAAATCATAAAAACGGCAGTTTGCGTATAGACACTTTCAGTGCTATACACAGACAGTGCTCAACCTCGACATGATTTCAGAGGCAGAGCTATACAGAACTACAGAAGTACTTCCATAAGAGGACTAACTGCACCTGATACAAACAAGGGCATACCCAGTGCAGAGAGCTCCCGCTCTGTGCGGGGTCTGGGGATAGGTGTCAGTGGCAAGCCTTACCCTCGCCTGTGCAATGCGAGGAGACCGCGAGTCGAACCCAGGCCCCTCCGATCACAGGCGGTAAGACTCTACCGCTTGCACCAGGCCCGCCCTTCACCTGATACAAACAAGCATGAATGAAATTCCTAAATTGTCAATAAAACAAAGTTCAGTGTACATCAATGGATATGCATCAGCTTCGCAAAGAGCACTTCTTTTGAGAATGCCCTAGAAGATGACATCGACCACACTGAACGATCCGTTTCGGACGCTTCATGCTCTCAATCTTTAGAATCTTCATCTTGGGTCGACCAGGAGGCCTCCGGATATTGGGTGGGCTAAGGATCACATCGGCCTTGCTGACTGCACTTTGTAACCCGGGAGACGAATTGTTCCAGTGGCTCCTGTCCGGAATTGGATATATTGGCTGGGAATAGGTTTCTCGGTACTTCATTACGCTGAAGCAGTCATGAGCATAGAGACGGGGGTCTTCACCACATGAAAGCAGTGCAGCAGCAGCATGTGCACATGGAATGCCATAAATTTGCCATCGGCGGCATGAGCAGGACCTAGCTTGAGTGTCGACAATGTTTGTTCGCTCCGATGACACAATCTCAAATTCCACCTTGTTTGCTCGAAGGACTTGATAGCATTGTGAATCATGGATAGCTTCTGAAATAAGTTTCTCAGCTGACGGAACAAGAACCGAATTGTATGACTGTGCCAAGTTCTGACGTTCAGCAAACCAGCAAGTCAGTTGATGCCTGATGTGCTCGATGGTTTGCACAATGGGAAGTTCATGACAGTCAAGGGACAAGTTATATAATATCTCAGTTATCCCAAGACTAAAATGGCCATATCTGATACCCTGAAAGTAAGAAACTGCCCACAGGTTTGGCGGAAAACGCTGTAACCATGGCATAACATCTTGAACTTGCATCATTTCATTTACCTTCGCATCAAATTCTGATGCTGTGAGAGCATAAACAGCACTCCAGAAAAGGTTAAGCAGTTTAGTATTCTTGAACTCATCACGGAAATTCTCACTCACGTATCTCAAGCAAAATCCATGAAAAGCAGTGGGGAAATTAGATCCAACTGCTTCAACCACTTGCCTTTTTCTCTCAGAAAGTATAGTCAAGACCGGCATCTTATCTGTGTTAACTCCAAGCATCTTCCTCAATTCCGATATAAACCAGTTCCAGTTATCATCGCTCTCAGAATCAACAATACCGAATGCTAGAGGGAACATCATGTGATCAGCATCAATAGCTGACACACATAGCAATGTCCCAAGATACTTTCCCTTCAAGTCAGCCTTGTCAATTTCTAGAAGGGGCCTGCAGCCATTTAAGAAACCATAAATGGATGCACGAAACGAGACAAACAGCCGCTGGAAGGCATTCCCTGGTCCAATACCTCTATATGTTGCAACGCTACCAGGATTAAATCTTAACAATCTGCTCACAATATGCAGGAAGAAGGCGGTATCCATCCTCAAGAGTACCATTAACTGCAGCCATGCTTCTCTCCTTCCCACGCCATGCTTGCATATAAGAAACAGCGACCCCATGCTGTTCCCGAATATCCTGCAGTATCTCCTTTGGCTTAATCTGTGGGTTATCCCTGAGCCTTGCCTCGACAGACCTAGCAACCCAACCAACAGTAGCCTGCTGATGATGCAGGTTCAGAACACCCTCACATTTGTGCTCTCCGTGCAAAGTCCGGACAGTGAAAGTTGGAACACCGGGGCACTTGGCGATGTGCACACGCCAAGGGCAACCTTCTTTTGAGCACTTTGCGATGAAACGGCTACGATCAGATTTCACCACACGGAGCTCATAGTGCAAAGCAATGGCCATGTCCTTGATAGCCCTCCGACATGTGTCAACATCTGCAAACTCTTGACCAATGACAAGAGTTTGCGCACCTGGTATAAGGTTCTGCTCTGACTGAACCAAAATCTGGCCGCCTTCCATCAATGAGAAGATCCACTAGCTGAAGAATATCTGTTTTTTCTCTGAATCATACAAAACTTTCAAACAACTTGATAGCAACAAATGCGAATTATCCCTTTAGCTGCAAAAGTACTGACCTGCACAGCATTAACAAAAGTAAGTTGTCATTAAAGGAACAAAAGATGGTTTCATTCCATACAAGGAAATGGGTTTATGGCTACCAATCATTTGTGCAGAGTACAAACACTAGATTAGTGTCCTGCCTATTGGTTACTAGTTTAGACCATCTGCTTTGTGTTGGAGTGTAGAAATTGTATCTATATAGCAACTCAACGTCCTGTTTACTGTTTCCGGTAGTAACATCATCAGTTTGCTAATGGATTTGGGGGCAAAGTTTCCTGAAATCAAAAGTTGAGAGAAAAGGCCTCCCTCTAGGCCTTGACAGCACCACCTCTCCAAGAGACCCAACATGCCTAGAATAAGTGTGACTTCAAATCTTAGTTAAAAAAGGTGTGACTTCAATATAGTTTGTTATCCTTTAGTAACCTACATTGTATGCTGATGATATCTTTAGCTACACCTGCAGAATGGACTACTCAAATATGTTTTCCCTCAAATGTATAATTGTATAGAGGTACCAAAATTTTTTTTTCCCTCAACCAAAAGGCTAATATTTGTAATGCCGCATAGTTAAAATTGCACAATATATGTAGGAAATATATAACACAAAAATTGAGCATGATATGCAACAACAAAATGATAATAAAGCTTACAAATTAAAGAAGGAGACTACTCCCTCCATCCCAAATTGTAAGTCATTCCAAGAATCTTGGAGAGTCAAAGTTTTTCAAGTTTGACCAAATTTATATAACAAAATAATAATATTTATCATACCAAGTAAGTATCATTAGATTCTTCATTAGTTATATTTTCATATTATACCTATTTGATGTCATCAATCTTTGTGTTTCTCTCTATAATTTTAGTCAAACTTGACAAAATTTGACTCTCCAAGATTCTTGGAATGACTTACAATTTGGGATGGAGGGAGTAAGTAATTTAGGGACAACTCAAGCTAAGGCGCTAAGCGATTCACAAATTGCTATCCCTATCCCTAACAAATTGAATCTGAATTTGAACTTACACAACTAGAGAAGCATCAACTAGAGGCTCGGCCTGATGGACTCACGCCTTGCTGCTGACTGCTGCCCGACGCGCGGCCCCGACCACCCCTGGCCCCTGCGCTGGCTGCCCGCCGCCGGCCGCCGGATCCCGGCTGCAGTGGCGGCTGCACTGCACGCCGCCACCTGCCCCTGCTAGATGCGGCCTGCCGCTGCGCGTTGCCGATGAGCTGTGCGCCCTTTCCGCGCCGCCTGCCGCCGCTCGCGCTCGTCGCTAGGGTTCCCTCTCCCCTACTTCGCTCGCGACTCCGCTCCACTCTCCGTATCCGCGACTCCGTGTGCGGGAGACGACAGGAGGCAGCAGGCGTCAGGCGTCAGGCGTCAGGGAGGGGACTCAGTGCAGGCTGCGGCCTGCGGCCTGCGGTTAGCAATATGGGCCACTGGGCCTCGTTGGGCCTTCAAGTGGGGGAGAGAAACGAGTGAACTATGTTAGTTTGGGCTGATTTATAGGAGTTCCGATTTGCTGTATTTTTGTTTTTTTTAATATACAGACTTGTATATATACACTATATGTATGATTTTTTTGTCAAAAATATTTGGGTACTCAACTGAATACCATTGAATATACTAGTGGGCCTGTGCCGCCGCGACGGTAGGGGGGAGGAAGGATGGATCAGTTAGGGCTGGGGCCTGGAGGTGGTGTGGGCCGCGGATGGAGGGTAGTTTTGATATTCCTTTTTTCTTTTGCCTGTTTTGTTTTCCTTTTCTTTTCCACACAATACAATAGTTCGATAACATATCACAGACTTAACTTTTTATATTTTTTATAAACATAAATAATACTTCAAACAATATCACAATTTTAGAATTATAAACTTCTTGCGTCAAACTTGATCTTTTATTTCACTGTGGATTTATGATGAGATAGTTAGGTTCTGGCGCGATATATCTCAAATGGAAAATAGCATAAGTCTAAAGCCTAGAAAAAAATAGAGTTTGCCTATAATTTCACCAAGTCCAACTAATACGCAACTAATACATTTTCCATAACAATCTGCTTGAGATCTAAGAGTGAAAAAACAACCCGATAAAAAGGGTGGATTTATGATGAGATAGTTTGGTTCTGGCGCGATATATCTCAAATGGAAAATAGCATAAGTCTAAAGCCTAGAAAAAAATAGAGTTTGCCTATAATTTCACCAAGTCCAACTAATACGCAACTAATACATTTTCCATAACAATCTGCTTGAGATCTAAGAGTGAAAAAACAACCCGATAAAAAGGGTAAGGGCCAATTTAGTATTCATAGAAAATTAATATTAGGTAATTATAAACTTGGCTTGTACCTAAAATATTAAAAGCACAATAAAAAAATTAGATATTTAAATAGAAAAATCCAAATTACTATCAAGTCTAACCTATATCCAGATATCCCAAACTAACATTTGTTTCGATTTACTTCCTCCAACTATTTCAATTGATCCAATTTGCACTTTAAAATGATCTTTATTTTTTGTTTCTATATGTACAAATTGTGTTTCAGTTTCAAATTTTGTGGGTGAAAGATCATAATGGCTAGAGGGGGTGAATAGCCTATTAAAAATTTCTACAACAACACTAAGACAAATGATTAGTCAATAAGATGGCGAAGCGAATTTTATGCTAGCACTATACTTGGGGTTGCAAGCCACCTGCCCAATTCTATTTTCTATGATCTCTAGTATATCACAACAAAGCTACGTCGCTAATATACACCAAGATGATCAACCTAGTGAGAGTAATATAATTAAATGATACACTATCTAGTCTTAATTACCACTAGCTCTATCCAAGTGAATGTATAGTGACATACAAGAGAGTGGTAGAGAGGTATACCGCCGTGGCAAGTGACCAATGAGTGAATACCAATGAATACCAAGGAGACAATCAAGACACAATGATTTTTCCTCCGAGGTTCACTTGCTTGCTGGCAAGCTAGTCCCCGTTGTGGCGATTCACTCACTTAGAGGTTCACGCGCTAATTGGCATCACACGCCAAACCCTCAATAGGGTGCCGCACAACCAACACAAGATGAGAATCACACAAGTCACGAGTAATTTACTAGAGTACCTTTTGGCTCTCCGACGGAAAAAGGTCAAGAACCCCTCACAATCATCACGATCGGAGCCGAAGACAATCACCAACCTCCACTCGACAATCCTCGCTGCTCCAAACCGTCTAGGTGGCGGCAACCACCAAGAGTAACAAGCGAATCCTACAGCGAAATACGAACACCAAGTGCCTCTAGATGCAAACATTCAAGCAATGCACTTGGATTCTCTCCCAATCTCACAAAGATGATGAATCAATGATGAAGATTTGTGGGAGGGCTTTGGCTAAGCTCACAAGGTTGTTATATCAATACAAATAGCCAAGTTAGTGAGCTAGAGCCGACCAAACGATATTTATAGACACCCCCAAATAAAAGAGCCGTTGGCTCAATTATTGGGCTGACTGCGGGACGACCGGACGCACCGGTCAGATCGACCGAACGCACCCTGCCAGCGTTCGGTCACGCTACACCGTCCACGTGTCGCTCTGCGTTCAACCGGAGCCGCCCGATCTCAATGGTAACTTCGTGCACCAACGGTCACACGACGACCGGACGCAGCACAGCGAGGATGACCGGACGCTGCAACGCCTGAGTTCGGTCATTTCCAGAGAGCTCCCCGAGCCTCTGTTTTACGACCGGACGCGTCCGCTCCTGCACGACTGGACGCGTCCGATCAGCTCTGCGCCCGCGCGCCAACTTCAGCGTCGTCTACGTCACCGTACGTCACCCTGACCGGACGCGGCCACTGTGCGTCCGGTTACTTCTTCGCCCAGCGTCCGATCACTTGACCGAGACCGCGCGCTATCTGCTGGCACTGGTCGGACGCGCCGGTCCTGCCGAGCCCAGCATCCGGTCACACATAGTGACACCTTCTCGCCTCCATTTTTTCACCAACTTCTTCTCCTTTGCAAATGTGCCAACACCATCAAGTGTACACCTTGTGCACATGTGTCAGCATGTTTTCACAAATGTTTTTAAGGGTGTTAGCACTTCACTAGATCCTAAATACATATGCAATGAGTTAGAACATCTAATGGCATTTTGATAACCATATTTCGATACGAGTTTCACCCCTCTTAATAGTACGACTATCGATCCTAAATGTGATCACACTTGCTAAGTGTCTCGATCACTAAACCGAAAAGCTCCTATCAATTTCACCTTTGCCTTGAGCTTTTTATTTTTCTCTTACTTCTTTTTCAAGTCGAAGCACTTGATCATCACTATGGCATCACCATCATTAAGTCATGATCTTCATTTGCTTCACCACTTGGAGTAGTGCTACCTATCTCATAATCACTTTGATAAACTAGGTTAGCACATAGGGTTTCATCAATTCACCAAAACCAAACTAGAGCTTTCGTGGGGGCTTCTATTTAAGCCCCATTGCCGGCTCTAGCTCACTCTCTTGGCCATTTGTATTGACATAGCAACCTTGTGAGCTTAGCCAAAGCCCCCCCCACTCATGTCCATCATTGATTCAACATCTTTATAAGATTGGAAGTGAATCCAAGTGCATTGCTTGAGTGTTTGCATCTAGAGGCACTTGGTGTTCGTGTTTCGCTGCGGGATTCGCTTGCTACTCTTGGTGGTTGCCGCCACCTAGACAGCTTGGAGTAGCGAGGATCGTCGAACGGAGGTTGATGACTGTCTCCGGCTCCGATCGTGGTGCTTGTGAGGGGTTCTTGACCTTTCTCCGACGGAGAGCCAAAAGGTACTCTAGTGAATTGCTCGTGGCTTGTGTGATCCTCATCTTGTGTTGGTTGTGCGGCACCCTATTGAGGGTTTGGCGTGTGATGCCAATTAGCGCGTGAACCTCAAAGTGAGTGAATCGCCACAACGAGGACTAGCTTGCCGGTAAGCAAGTGAACCTCGATAAAAAAGCATTGTGTCATCATTTGATTCCGAGGTGATTGGTCTTTATTGATATTGATTCCTGTGATTGATTGGTTCATTTTTCGATACGGCGGTATAACCATCTTACTTTCTCTCTCTCTTTACAATACCGCAAACTAGTTATCAAGCTCTAGTGTAGCTAGTTGTGAGAGCTTGTTAGTTTGGTTAGTGTAGCTCTTTAGTTAGCATTTGAGAGCACACTAACTTAGTGCAGTGACATAGCTATTATGTGGATAGAAACTATATAAACTAGAATTATGGTAGGTGGCTTGCAATTTTAGTAGGCTAGCGCAACACTTGCTTCGCCTCATAATTGTCTAACCGGTTTACTAAGTGTTGTTGTAGAATTTTTTTAGTAGGCTATTCACCCCCTCTAGCCATTAGGACCTTTCAGTGAGGAAACAAAATAACAAATCTTGTTAAGGGTAAGGGGTAAACTAAACTAACTCAAATAGTTGGGAGAGTAAACCAAACCAAATATTAGTTTAGGAATTATCCGGACAAATGACAAACTTGAGGGAAATGATTTGGACTTTTTCCTATTTAAATTCCAAAGTTGTGGTGTCCTTGAATGTTGAGTGTCATGAGGATGGTAATGGGTTGAGTGGAAAGGTTTATCAAAAACACTTGGCGAAGCTAGAATAAATTTATAGGGATGTTTTTGCAGTGTTATTAATCGATCCTAAGACACGCTAGAAAAAAGACAAATCTAAACTCACGAGATCAAAAAGATCATTTACCCACCATTTCGATAGATCTTAAAATCTAATCGTTGCCGATAATAATACGCATTGGATCTAATTTGTTTTTATAAGAAACTAGTCCCTAAATCTGTAGGTAAGTTACGCACCTACGAGCTACGATTTATAGCACATACTCTAAAGTCACCTTTAAATTTGCATCTAAATTAACTATCCTGCCATTATGACATATATAATCTAAATAACCTTTTAAATTTACATCTAATTTACAACTTTTACCACGATTTAAAACAAACTGACATATCCTCTTAAATCCACATCTTATATCACTAAAAATATTTAAATAGCCATAAACTGCTATATATGTTTCTAAATTACTCACTTTTATTACTATTTAGTAATATATAAAAATAAATTAAAGTAAAATATATTTTGTCTCATCGTACAAATTAGATATATTCAAATAATAAAAACCTTTTTCATAATGGACAACGCAGAGGTGCGCCTGCTGTATAAGGATTTGGCATGCGTCTTCCCTCGGCCAAGTCGACATTTTTCGCGACCAGATTGAGCTCCATGAGAGCTGACTGCAGTACATTGGGGGCTTGATCCGGCGAATGTGGGAAATTGACGGGAGAGATGTACAGTACGCTTAGGGCAGTCAAGGAAAGAAACCAGTAGTTTCTATAACATAGGATATCGCACCAAAAAAGTACTGATTTTCAACCCATAGTTTCTATGAGTAATAAGTATTTTCTCTTTCTCTCTCCCAACCCTATCTTCTTCCTCCAATGGAAGTACGACACGAGCCGCCTAGAAACTGGTGGTTTCTCCCCAATAGCGATTTCATGGTTTCTTGGTGCATTGGGTCAAGAGAAGACCTGATTTCTTCATGAGGAAACCATTTCTAGGATTTTTGCTCTCTTTTTTCATTAATTACGTTGCCATGTCAGCATTTTACCTACGTGACAAGTCATTTAATGAGGATAGAAATCATCATCAATACATCATTGGGACTGCCCTTACCCGCTCCTGCTGACCTCATCTCGGCTAGCGTCCAGAGCTTTCCCTGTCGTCGGGACCAGCCCCTTACTTTGGGGCGGCGGTGCACCGTCGAGCCACCATGAGCCTCGAGAGTGAAGAAATCAATCGTGAGAGGCGCCTTTTCCATTTCCTCGAGTACGAGGCGCTCCTCCCTCTGCTTCTGACTTCCGAGTCCAACTACACGGGTTTGCAGAGACAAGAGAGTAGCGACTCGTCGTATACGCCCAATATATATATATATATATATATATATATATATATATATATATATATATATATATATATATATATATATATACACACACAAATTTGAGAAAAAGGAAACTTTTTTTAAAAAAAACTCTCATAATTTTTTTATTTGATACTAAACCCTCTCGTATTTTAAGCATCCGCCGTCCTATCCAACCGATCGATTTGGTGGTGATAGATGAAGTATTGAGAATCCTTGTATTTATATTTATACTAAATATATGCCCGTGCGTTACACGGGATACGTAAATATTTAGACCCATTTTATTTTTTTTCAGAAAACAACAAAAGTTAATAAATGATTTTGCATTAGAAGTCGTAGACTTCTTTGCGTATGAATAAAAGCTCCCGCGTGTAAACTAAATTAGGGTTTTATTTAGTTTTTCTCCTGCAAGTAAACTCTTCTTAATCATCAATCTATACATAACTATTTTATTCATGGTAATCATGTACTAGCTTCCTTAGGTCTGATGAAAAGACATAATCATGAGAGAATTGCATATTTAGCATGTTTGATACATCTATACATGAGAAGCAATTTTGGATGTAACGTGTAGCTGTTTGTCCTTGCGACGTATTAAAAAAAAAAGAATTTTGAACTAAAAAAATACATGAAAAGTGCTGATTTGCCTTGCATGCGGGCTGACCGCCGAAGAGTGTGGGATTGGGGCGCAGCATGAGGACGTCGCGGGCAAAGTTGGTTTGCATGTGGAGCCGAGGCCGATCCGTATTTGTTTTGATGAGCCGGAGACCGATCCGTATTTTTCAATCAGAGCGCACACACGAATCGCAGGACGGGATCATTGTTTGGGTCTGCCCGTGGACGCGCGGAGGCGTGTGGACTTTGAATTTCTGGTGAGGATGACGGTGGTCTGAATAGTACACGTATTTGGTAGTTTTTGTACTGATAGATGATTACTTTAAAGTCTTTTTAGGTGTAAGTAATAGATATTTTAGGAATAGATACCGCCGGGCAGATCGATTTGTTACAGAGCAAGGTGCGGCACGGCAGATCAAAGGATCATGGCGTCTGCCGGCGGCGATCGAGGAGGTAGTGCGGCGGGGGACGACGGAGACCAGCAGCATTACTGCGATCTGTTCAGTTGCTTCTGCTGTTGGCGGAGAAGCTGCTCGCCCCGCATCCCGCACGTCGTGCCCGGCAGGGACGGGCGGCGCGGACCACCGCCGCCCGCTGTGCTCGGTCCTCGTCGGCTGTACCTCCGTAGGCGCGCCGTTCCACAACGGCACAACCTACGCCTCCACGGCGCTTCCGCGTCGCCCAGTCTGGCCGCGTCATCGGCCAGAGCGACGACCTGCTCGAACCCTTGTTCGGCGTGTCCCCGAGCGACGTGTCATCCTTGATCATCAGCCACGTTGACGATGATGGGCAGACGGAGTTCGACGACGCCATGGCCGCGCTAGGCCCCGACAGCAAGCATCTTTACATCATCTGTGTGCACCGGCCTGTGCTCAGCTCGGATGTCGCCTGGGGCGGACGAGCCACCGAGATAGTGTTTCCTCCCAAAGTATTTCGTATGGACATAGGTGACATGAGCCTGTCTCCTATATATGCGGCCTCTCCCGTTCACTGATGGGTCATACGGAGCTATTTCAGCGCATGGTGGACTCCGGGTGCCGGCCGTATTGACCAAGGAGGTGGAGGAATGCCCGGGCGAGTGCACAAGGCGCCTCTTCATCTACCGGCTGGTTGACGATGATGGCAGCTAGGAAGAGGTCACAAGTGCCGATTTCCAATACCAATTCTCACTTGAATTCGGATATGGTGGCACTCTCTTTCCAGGGCTATGCTATTATCAGCGACAGATTCATCCTACTATCATTCATCAACTCCAGCTTCTTTTGCTTCGACTGCACCACCGGCACCTTGGCCCCTGTCACCACTGAAGAAGAATCAAGCTCAACCATTCATCAGTATGTCCCTATCTCTGGCAAAGGGGTGCATTTCGAAGGCGCTATCTACTTCATACGGGGCACCAGGCTGTTTGCATGCAGGTACTCGCCATTGGAGCGCAGGCCACTTGCACCTCCTCTAGAGATTGACACTATTTGGCCGTACCACGAGGAAGGGTATGGCTTCGTCGTGCACCTCGTTGGGCGCCGTTTGGATCAATAATATGGACCTCCCGTGCGGGTGTACCACACGGCACGTCCTGATCACCACATTAGGTATCAGAGGCGTCACCACCGTTGTTGACACCGGCTGCTTCATCCCCAGTGATGTTGAGGTCCTGCACTCGACGTGCCGTAGGATATGCATGCTCAGGACTGAAGAAGAACCAGGGCCCGAATGCTACGACATCTTCTGTTTTTTGCAGTAAGTGATATTGTTTCATTTTGCTTATGAGCCAGTTTCTAGTTACTGAGTAACTCTTTGCATGTTTTGTCGGTTTGTTTATCCAATTTTTGACATATCACTCTTGCTTAGTTAAGTTAAAACATAAGTCCATAATTTTTTACAGTTATTTGAGCACTGCAATAATCTCAAGATATTTTGTTTTGCTGTTGTATCTGATATTCTAAACTACAAACATGCTGTCACCGGGGAGTATCCGGATACTACTGCACCTAGGTTTGATCCCTCTCTGCCTTCAGAGCTAGGGTTTTTTTTAATGATTAGATAAATGCCCGTGCGTTGCGCGAAAAAAATAATATCATGACAATTGTAGTATGAACGTGTAACAAAAAAAATATATTTTCGAACGTGATGTTGGAACATCAATATTATGATAGCAATTATGTTCTAATTGTATCCTCCAACACACCTAAGTTTCACATCTTCTTAACAACATCATAAGGGTACTGACTCGACAAGCACCAGTAGTCAAGTAGTTAGAACCTCTTTATAAATGATATACTTCGTGAATATATCCTTTTCTGACTTTTTCTTTCTTTTTTCCTTGTTGACGTCCTTCTTAATAGCCGGCATGACCAAGAGGGTTTGTTAAATCTTTGAACGGTGTCGAACAACCCTATCCTTGATTTTGAATGAATAGGTTCCGTACAGGAGATAATCTCTAAAAACACATAAAGAGAGTCATTAGAATCAAAATTGCGTATGAGTGAGCATCTGAAAAAGAACATGATTAAGGCCCGTTTCAGTTGAATTGCTCCAAGCAAATTAGGGGAATATCTACTAATGAACAACTACCAAAGCAGTACTGGAACAGCTAAACTTCAAAGTTCCCGAGTAGTTATCGCACAGCAAATATGAGTTCACAAATATTGGTTTTGAAAATAAAAAGATCAGAAGTATTGGCGTGAGTACCTGAGTAGACAGTTGGCGTGACCCGCTAGTCGCCGTTTCCTGCCGTCTGACGCACACGACGTGCCTGCTCTGTCCCGGTTATCGGGTTGGTAGAATTTTAGCTCAAATTGACTGAAAAATACTAAGTTGGAAGAGAAAAATACTGTTTCAATTAAAAAAAAAAGAAGCCCAAGAATATAGGTCCGAACGGGGCCGGCAGCAATCCGGGGACGCTGACGCGACATGCTTTGTTCCTTTTTTTACCGACGAGTAGAGTTATATATACTGGGCGTACACGCGCGGCCAGCTTTTTTTCGGTAGGGAGCCGAGGAAGGTTGGGCCTGCAGTTCGATACGGATACGGATATACTACTCGGAATTTGATGGCCAATTTTTTTGGTAGGGAGCCGAGGAAGGTTGGGCCTGGTTGGGACTGCAGTTCGATACGGATAGGAATTAGACGTAGGTGTGCACGGCACTATTCTCGGAGGCAAGTACGGCATGGCAATATACTCGGTCGGAGGCACGGAGGCACGTACGGCACGGCAATATACTCAGAGGCACGTACACCAAATTTTTTTTTTTGGACGAAACGTCTACGTGTTTTGTAGATAGTAACAGATATCCACCAAGTCGAAAAGCTCCCGGACATGCTTCCTACCTGCAACCTGCAGGTTAGCTAGTTTTCTTGTTAATAATGCAGTCACTCTTTACGATTTATTCTAAACTAGTATAAGTCTATTGTCATATAACGTAAAAACATCCTTCATGTTGAGGCCAGGATTATCCGGATAGTGGAGTCAGGTTTGATTGCTCAGTGCCTTCAATGTTGGAGGTTTCAGGGACATTCTCCGGGTGGATAAGTTCCCAGAAAGAACGCCTGATTGCTGCAGGTTTAATTTCGTTTAGTAACTCAGTCACTCTTAATAATATTTCTTTATTTGTTGTCTTATTATAGGCCTCTGTGATCAAGCCTTTTACGTTCATCTGTTGCTTTGATACCTCTACTAGGTGACCAGCTGCTCTAATGCCAGGGCATAGTTCAGCAGCGACTCTTTTTGTTTCATCATAACCCCTAAAAGCACAAAATGCTGCAAATGCTTTGGAAAAGGTGGACAAGAATTTTTCAGACAGCTGTTCTCTATCACTAAGATATCTCTGGAAATTTTATGACAATTTTATCTTGTTTATTACATATATACCCCGTATTAGACAAGCCCTGACATTAAAAAAAAGAGTTAAATGCACCGGAGATCCATTAACTTGTGAGGAGGTTTCAGTTAGGTCCATCAATCTCCAAAGTGGCTTTTTGAGTTCATAAACTTTATACGCCATATCACCTAGGTCCATACCTCTCCACGTTGATTTCTCTTGCTCACGTGGCATGATGCCGTGGCCATGCAGGCCAGCCGCAGCCCCACGGCCGCACGAGCAGAAGCTGATGGACGGCACCGCGCCACCTCACTTTGGAAGCGTGTATCTCTCCAACCAGAACGAATTAGACTTTCGCACTTTAAGCAAAGTTGGAGATCTCGCATAGCTCTACAACATTTGTTACTACCTCTTGTGTCAAAACTAAACGGATTCGGAGTTAAGAAGGGACAAAGATTGATGCTTCTGTGTATTTTTGCGGTAGTATTGGTAACTTCCTTAGAAACGAATGGCGCTGTTGTGTTCCCGGAGAGGTCGAGCGCCGGAATGGTGCCGTTGAGGCTGTTGCCGGCGAGGTCGAGCTGCTGCAGTTTTGGCACAAGAGATAATAACAAATGTTGTAGAGGTAATAACAAATGTTAACCAATACTACCGAAAAATACACGGAAACATCAATCTTTGTCCCCTCTTAACTTTGAATCCGTTTAGTTTTGGCACAAGAGGTAATAACAAATGTTGTAGAGCTATGCGAGATCTCCAACTTTGTTTAAAGTGCCAAAGTCTAATTCGGCCTGGTTCAAGAGATACAAGCTTCCAAAGTGGGGTGGCGTGGCGCCGTCCACCTGCTTCTGCTCGCGCGGCAGCGGGGCTGCGGCTGGCATGCATGGCCATGGCATCATGCCACGTGAGCACGAGAAGCCAACGTGGAGAGGTATGGACCTAAGTGATACGACGTACAAAGTTTATGGACTCAAAAAGCCACTTTAGAAGTTGATGGACCTAACCGAAGCCTCCTCACTGGTTAATGGACCTCTGGTGCATTTAACTTAAAAAAAAAGTAGCCCTTTAATCGGTAATCTATGAAATAACTAAATTAGGAAGTCAGGTCGTACGCGCTAGATAGGATGAGATTAAAGAAAACTCAGTTCTTTAATGGGAGGAAGTGAACAGTATAGCTGAAATCAACAAAAGTGTAACGTGTTAGTGCATAAAATTTACCTTTACTAGGGTTATGTTGCGATTTCTCCTCTTTTTAGCATTTAGTTACTGAGTTTAACCATGTTGCACGACATTAAAAATGTATTTTTGTGATGAAAGTTACATTTTATAACTGTAGGGAGTTCTTGAGCAGAAAACATGGTATATTAAGTCTTGAAGACTGCAACGTGGCCACCAGATCAGATTTCTATTTTATATACCAGGTTGATCAGCACTCTCTTGTGTATCAAGTCTCTATTTCAGGAGGAAAGTTGGCATGCAATGAAAAGGCTCTATTGTGCTTAGACATGGTTAGACCCTGAGATGTTGGACTAGATGATCCTCCAGCATGGTTTTTTGTGCATCATGGATCAATGCTTGATGTGATTCCATCCCTTCTGCACTGCAATCACTATGCGGTTGATGTCGAAAGGAAGTGCTACAATATCCACAAAAACAAATGTTCAAAGCTCTTCTTTTCTGCAGTTTTCCGAGTTGGTCAATACACTGTGGCTCTGTCATACTTTGCAGGATGTCTATGTTCTTAATCAAAACAATTTTCAGTGGAGGCGGCAGAAGACATCATCAAGGTCTCTTGATTTGTCACACAAGGTTAAGATTTCAAGATTTGTAGACCTTGGTGATGATGCCTTCATGATATCAGATGCTGAGACAGTTGACTGCTTTCTGTTTGATCTGAAGAGAGGGGAGTGGTTTGTTGTAGAGCCACCTAGAGGTTACATTTGGCAATATGCTGTTAGTTTACTGAATGGGAGAAGCATATTTGCAGAGGGTTTCATATACACCTGTTCATATGGTGGTCTTATTGCTTTTGAGCTTATTGACGAGGATGGTTCATTGTAACACCTCTGGTGTTACGTGCTCGCTAAACACTGAGATTATGGCCTGAGAAATAGATCTATAAGTATAGTGAGATAGTTTAATCAAATGCGATAATGAAAATTCTAACAAGAAAATAATAAAAGTAGTTTTAATTGTTTGGCACGAAAAGCGATTTCTATAAACAAGAATAAAACATAACTTGTATTTAGTACTTAAATAAAAATTGAAGTACAAGTTTTGTAGATGGAAATGCAACATTAACTTTTGGGAAACAAAGGCTGTTAATTAGTGTTCCTGGAAGCTCAAAAATCAAATTGGAAATTAAAATTTGCCCTTTTCGTTGAATCGGTAAAAATTGGAAGTGGTGTTAAAAGTATCATTTTTGGCGAATTATATTGAACAACTAGTTAAGTAGTTCCTAAATGTTTTGCTCCTATGGGTTAGTATGGAGTATGGGCTATGTCATGCTATGTTTGTTAGTTGAAATCGTCGAGGTTTAGACCTTACAAAAATTACGAAAAAGTGCTTAGGAATGTTAGTTCTAACTGAAACCTTTAATTCTTTTAAGTATGAAATGATAGTAGACAATGCTATTTTGGCAATTGATTTCTGAAAAAATTAGTTAAACACTAGTGCCATGTTTTTATTCAGTGATTTGCACCAAAGTGAGTACTTTGTGATGATGTGATAGTTAGTGTTGTTAGAGCTTGGTTTAGCTATGAATAAAATGTGTTTAACTACCTAAAATGTGCTAGGTTTGGCGGTTGAGCCCTTGGGCGTGGTCACCGCGCCCATGGCGTCGCGTGGACCGCGCAGCGCGCTGGTCGGCTGTGGCCGTCCGCGCGTTGGCCGGTCCCAACCAAGCTGTGGTCTGGCGGGTTGTGTGCTGCTGTCGCGCTCGGCTGTGCCACTACCCTGCCTTGCCCCGCCCTGTAGCACATGATCACAGCCGCTCGTCTCACCTACCCCCCCCTCTGCCTCCTGTGTCTGGCTCAAGGACAAGGTGAGCCCACGCACGGCTCCTCGCTCGCTCTTGCGCTCCTCTGCCCAGCCTCTCTCTCTCTCTCCTCGCGCACGCCCTTGCTCTCTCCCTGGTGCCCTGCTCCGTAGAAGCTCCCTCCCCCGTTCTCTCTGCTCCAATGCACGGTCACCATGGCCATGACCCACTGAGCTACGCCGCCACGTTCCCCGCCCTCCGTGCTATCTCCACCAACCGCGTGCACCACCACCTCCGCCTTTTCCTCCTCTCCACCCGGCTCACCTCGGCCGAGCCAGAGACCGCCGGAGCGATCCCCGGCGTTGGGCCATCACCGTTGCCGCCGCGGGCGCGCGTGGCCAGCTGGTCGCGTGCCACCCCTGGCCCAGCCGTGGGCCCTCACGAGCGTGCGCGAGCCCCCGCATTGCCCCACGCCGCTCCACCTCCGCTGCCGTGCCCAGCGCCTGCCCGCGTGCACGGCCGGGTCTGCTGCTGCTCCTGTGCCGCCTAGGAGCCGCCCCTCCGGCGGGAATCGGCCGAAGCCAGTCCGTCCTCTGCTCCTCTGCTACGCCAAAGGAGGGAGAAGGGTGAGAAAATGGAATAGAAACTTTTTTAGGGTTCCCAATGCAAATCCGTGACTCATGTAAATAGTGTTGCATAGTGTGTAATGTCCTACGGGTTGATTAAGGAAGAGTCCAGGGGCCTTAGCGCAAAGTGTTTGTCCTATTAGGCTTTTTCTTTTTGTTTTATGCTTATTTTTTGGTCGAAACTTCAATAATTCATAATAAATCACAGAAAATCATAAAAAGGGAAATAAATATGTTTTGGAATCCTTGTGACTAGCTCTATGCAGTAGATATATTATGTCATGTGCTTTAGTATGAAGTTTTTCGTGTATGTGTAATCTAGCCTTTATGTTTATTTAATAAAGCATGTTGTATTAGTCCAAATGTAGTGAAATTTTTATGGTAGACTAGTGTTGATGTGTTTGTGCTATGGTAAAAGTTCCATATTTAGTGGATGCTTAATTACTGAGTTATTGATTTATCATGTGTCATATGCTTAATTGCAATTAGATCTTGATTATGTTGTAGTAATTAAATTGCTCGTTCGAAAATTATGATATTCACACATTAGTTATGTTTAGTTGAGATGTTCCGTCCATAAAACTTTCATCTCCTAGATTTATGTTCGAACCGTCACCATTTTATTTAATCGTTATGCTTAGTTAAGCAATTATCTTTAGTATATATTTCACCTTATGTTTGCAACACGTTTATGTACTGGCGTACTGCTTTGTGCTATATGGTGACTAAGCAAAGTGTTGCTTTACTTTGTTTAATATGTAGAAGTGTGCTTGGCATGTTATGGTAGCTCTCGCTTGTATGTTTAAATGCAAAGTGGTGATTTTAATAGCTTGCGATGGTTTGATAATAATTAAGTCACAAGAAAGTCGTTTGGGAGAAGATGAGAGTTGAATCTAGAACGTTTTATACCCTAGCTTAACCGTGATGACGTGTTGCTTGCCCTTTCATGCTTGTAAGTATCTTTGTATATGCCTGTTTGACTTAAGCATGCATTGCATTTATGCCTATCATAATAGGAACGATGATGGATCGTGGAACCAACTGGGTAGCTGGAAAGATGGTGCTATGGATCAGGTCACAAAGATGGAATACTAACTTTTGATTATATGTTATCCAGGCAAGCCCCGGTGCATAACTTCTACTTTTCTGCACTTTATATTATGTTTGTGCATTAAGTTTTAAGGAGTTGAATGAAACCCACTTTTATATATATAAGGCTATTCTACAGCCGGCCATTGAATAACTTATTCTATAGCCACCTTGATTTACGATAATGTTTGTACCAATTTACGATAACATGAATATGCATTTACGATACTCGTGTTACTATAACTCACGGTGATATTTACCATAATGTTATAGTAAATCACTTAGTAAGGAGTTACTGTAATCTCGTAAATTAGAATAGTAATTATCGTAACTCAAAGTGATCACAGAATAAGTTATTCTATGGCCAGCTGTAGAACAGTAGTTTATATATATATATATACCTAGGTACCAAATACCTATTCAGTACCCAGCGGCAGTGCAATAAAAAAAGTACCCAGCGGCAGTTAAACAGGCTGACCCGCCGTTCGGGCCTGAGGTTCACAGGCCTAGCCCACCAACGAGGTTGAGCGTAGCAGCTCCTAAGCTCCCCCACCCGCCCATGATTTTTTGCGGTTCCAAATTTCCATACCCCGTCCGCCCGCACCCGCACTACTGCCGGCTCCACCCCACACCCGCCGGTGGCGGCGCCACGCCTGACCACCGCCCTCACCGCTGCGCCCTGCCTCCAGTCCGCCCCCTCCGCTCGGTCTCCTCCTTCCCTCCCTCCGTCGGGACCGCCCGTCCATACCTCACCCTAGCCCCGCCGGCGCCGCCCTAACCCCACTGGCGTGTGATCCCCGCCCCTCGCGGCAGGCGAGGCTCACTCCCCTCCACCTCCCCACCGCCGTCCCTTCTCCGTCGAGCAGCAGGCGATGGTGGAGCGCCCCTGGGAACCGCTCATCTTCCTGCGGGCAGCGGCGGCGAGATCTGAGCGGGCGTGGTACCTCGAGGATGTCGACGACCTCACGTGGCTCGACCTGCGCGACGCCTGGCTACCGGTTAGGCGATCACCAAGAACCGCGGCAGCATCGCCTGCTGCGCTGCCTTCCACTCCCTCAAAAGCCACCTCGTCTTCCATATGCTCTTCCTCCCGCTCGCTCCTGAGCCTCGGATGGTATGCGACCAGTCACTGCTCCTTCCTTAATCCTTACTCTCCGCCTCCATTCTTCCCCCTCCATTGCTCTTGTTTCAAGTGAGCATTGCTGCTGCTACTGCTAGGATTGTATAAAAAATAACAGTATAAAGCTCATGTTCATGGACTAATTTGGTCCCGTTTTTCTTTCTCTAATCTGAAGTTCATTGAATTGTTGTAAGCATGCGTGTGCAACTTCGAACAAAATAATTTGAAGTTCGTTGAATTGTAGCAAGCATAGCATGTACGTCATTCCTAAAATCATCACATCTGAAAAGTTAATTTATTGGTGCGACAAAAAAATAGAAATGGCTAATTACTAGAGGGACGCCGATATACTATTCAGATATATTCAGTTGTTCTATATATAGTGCGCTTGATCTCTCTTCTTACCAGTAACAAAACCCAAAATGATAACTAAGAAAAGATTAACCATCAAAGTTGTGACTAAATATATTTACTATTCATACCGATGCAATTTAAATTTATCTGAACCATATTTTCTAAAGCAATTAAGTGTTGGGAAAACTTTTATACTAACCTAAATTCTTGTTTAAAAAATAACCAAGGGATATCTGTTTCACAATCTAGTAATCGGCAATGCTAGCATAGTAAGTCAACAATCCCATCGAGATATGATTTGGCTACCAACACTTGCCGTAAACAATCCATCCACATATTGTTTTTTATCTAAACCTCAGCATACGTGGTAATCGAGAGAGATTATAGATACAGAAGGGTTGAACAATAATGCACTCCAAAACTATTGACAGATCTAAGATATATGCTTTTGTGAACAATAGCTGCTATGCTCTTGAAGTGGTTAAATCAGGATTACATAAGCACATTAATAGCGCATTTACATAAGCACATTAATTGTAGTTTTCAGCAGTTCAGAAGAGCACCATGGGATGGGAGGACCTTTGTTTATCAATTTCCAGCAACAGCTCAGTTCTTGTGCAAAAGCAGGTGGACAGCAGCACATCAGTAGCTTTGCTCTTATCTTAGCTAGTAGCGACCGTAGCTAAGCATCAATTCACTTTTGAGTGAAATGTCCCTTTCATAATAGTGTCTGTAGCTTCCTGCTAACTAATACCTCGGAGGTCCTTTAGTTTGGATTAGCATTACCAATGTATTGGAAACTGACCACATATTATGAGAAAAAACCATCTTAAATGCTCTTAGAAATGTATGGTTAAATCCAACTTAAATATTATGGCATGAAGTGATGCCTGAAACATAGCTATTATGAGAAATATATTTGTTGCTATCTGAATGAAGTTCATTTTTGTTTTGCAAATGCAGGTATGCATGCTTGACACGCTTTGTCTTAGTTGGTAAGTCTATTCCAGGCTCACCACTCTGTGAATATAGAATGGGTTGGGTCTTGGCCCTAAAATCTCTGGGATTGCAGTTTCCTCTGCCTCACCTAGATCCGGAGGTGGACGCAGGCATGTTTGTCTCGAGGAGAATGACTGAGGCTAATCTTTAATCAAGCCCAAGGTAATGTCTCACTCTTCAACCCCTCGTTTTTTATCTGCCAATTGATAATTTGCAGTTCGTTTCTACAGAAATGCCTGATACTTTGTATTGCATGCAATTTCTGTCCCTATTAATGGATCGACATGAGGAGGGTTGGTGCAAGATCAATGTAGGTTGATTAACGATCTACCTACAACAATATATGTTGTTTCAAGAAATGAAATCTTTGTCTTTTTTGTCAAATGTATGTTGTTTCATCAAATTATGAGTTCTGTTATTTTGTTTCTTCAACTATGGAATGAAGCGACCAAACCAATATGAAAATTTTGATTTGTAATAATTTTTGTAGTTGCAGACTGAACAACAATGCCCATTTGTTTCCACGGAGAACTACAGGATGCCTGAAGGTAGGAATCACTTTGGTCCCTCTAATTCCTTTTTGCTTTTTGAACTAGATGGGTCATGCTTTAGTAAAATGGCTTTGCATGTGTGGATGTTCTAGTTGTAACCTAGCTTTTAGCTAATATCCTTCACAATCTAGATCAGTAGGCGTGTATCTTAGCAATGTAGGGTAATTATTATTTTAAACTTGACTAGACAAAGATATTGATATTCTGTAGTCAGGTTGTAATGACCCTTCTTTCTTTTTATTGAATATGTACTCATCCTCTGTAAATTATACCAGTTATATACCATGTTCTGAAAGTCCACTATATAATAAAGTGATTCAAAGACCAAAATCACTTTGATAAGACTGACCTATGCCATTTGTGTAGATGCGGTCCAACACTCTACTATACTCTGTTAATGTCTTCAGACAAAGATTATTCATTACTTGCACATTAGATGTATTTTAGATTTACTATATGAAATAGGACATGCTTTAGCAAACATTTGAGCCAAATTTCATCACGTTAGTGAAGCCGGCAATAAACGTATATTAAAATTAGTGTTCTCTTATCTCTTTGATGTCTTTTCCTTCTTTTTCATTTTCATTAACTCTAGGGTGTGGTTTTTTTAGTCCATGATGCGAACTCCATGAACTATGATGATGCCATCTTTCCTAAATTTTGGACACACTTTTATCGTGCAAGTTCAAATGAACTAGAAGTTTCTAATTTTTGGCTTATTAATTCTGTTAAAAGACATGTTCACTTGGGTTTCTATTTTGTTTAGTGATTTTGTGGACACTTATTAATCATTTTTGGTGGACACACTTTTCTAATCAAAGTAGAGCTCAAATGAACTAGAAGATTTTGTGGTAAGCATGACCTTGAATGCATCAACCATAGGTGAAATTCCAGGTATAATTGAGGAATTTCATAAAATACCATTGATCATACATCACTATTTGATTTCGGTCTTGAATTATCCAAATCGGATTGTACGGTAGTAAATAGCAAGTCTCTTGGATGCTCCGTGTTTGTGTGAATGTTACTATTGAGTTCTCTCACATAGCTGGTTCAAGAATGAGTTTTTAACAAGCATTGCATTGCTTCTACTATTAAATTGCCTGATTAGAAAACAAATCCGCAAGTTATTGACATATACGCTTTTAGTACGTGATTCCGTCTTGTATAGCCATCTGTTAGTTGGTATCTCTCCCATTATTCTGAATTTTCATTTTACATGCCATGGTATTCGAAAGTGGGGACAAATAGCTTTGTATGTTACGCTAGTTTGTGAAGTCAAGAATCGCAATGTTGTACCCTTGGGTTTGTAAGCTGTCATCCCTAGCACAACGTTTAAACTCATATTTGCTTTCAATATAAGCACAACATTTCCAAAACACGAAATAGTTCCTGATTTGATCTTTAGTTCACTTTTGTTATTTGAAATTCATTGTAGTGTCTGAGTCTCATGTCCTGGACACCCCGTAAATGGCAACTATGAGCATGGGATTGTGATATATATGTACACAAAACCTTCTCCATGCTCCTCTCATGCTCATGTAGTTTTTACTTAGCTATCCATTTATGTTCACAGTTTCAAGAATGTTACTCCTGATTCAGTTCGGATCTTGTATTTTTTTTAACTCCTTGCCATTTCAACTTATTTACCATATTGCTTTGATCCTTCTGAGTACTAGTGTTAAATAAATCCACCTATGATAATGTAAAGAACATGAGGATTACATTGAGAACCCTGCAAACCTGCTCTGCTCCATATCCTACTTTCTTTTCACTGATGCAATTAGCAGATGCATACCAACACAAGTTTTCGAATTTCTAAAGTTTTTTGTGCTCGTTTTCTTAATATTTGTTCCAATGTGAATCTATTTGCCATTGATGACATGCATGGATAGGTGAAGTATCTGTGAATGGTTGAACCCCGTCTATGGCATTGCAGAGCAACTGCGTGTTTAGCTATTGTGGTCAACTGGTCGGAGGGCTTAGGTTGTATCTTTCTTTCAAAGCGTAGGCGTGGTATGTCGTACGTGATGCTGCGGTAGTTTGGCTGCAAGGTCGGGGGATCCACACTCCTCTTCAGCAGCTTGCTATTCATCCTTTGCATCAATGGTTTTTCTTTGAGTTTGTTTGAAAATAACAAGTGCCTGTGAGGCTGTGACCCTGTGTATTTCACATTCATTCGATTCCCAATCCGATTGTTATTTTGATTCTTCACATGTGTGCATCATACTTCATTTGCCTACCACATGATTAATTTTCTTGATACATCTGTATATTTCTTGGTGGCTCTTCTATCACCAATCACACAAAATACAAGTATTTTAGTCTGCAAATTAATTAATTTTTCCACTCAAATTTCAGAAATTTCTTCCACATGAGGAATGGTGATTTCTTACCCTGGAATGGCCATAGGATTGCATTACTCTATATGTTCCTGCCAGTTGTGAAATTTGGAGGTATAACTTCCTGTTCCATTTTAGAAATTTGGAATGTACATAAAGACAGAATGTTTTACTGATCCTTTTTGCTTGACTATAATTTTATTTGTAATGAAATTTCTGTGTTCACATGGCATTGTTTTTTTATCATATTATATGGTTTCATATAAATGAGAATTTTGTTGTACTGGCATCATGAATCACGAATATCACAATCATTAGTGATGGAGCAAACTTTTATAGATGATCCAACTAACATAATAGTTATGGTCTACGAATTGAATGTTTGTGGTTTAGCATAATTTTGGTCATAATTGGAAACAACATTTGCGGTTGAGAGAGAAAATTTTATGGAGTTATGGATGACAAAAAAGTGATTAGAAGGATACGATGATCGGGTCTGGACGAATTATGTGTCATTTGCATGCCTTGTCTATATCTACCGCATTATGGTTTTGTTTGACCGGGCATAAAAACCGGCTTGAAGTTCACATGTCCGCATGCCTTAAAGAAATTTGTGGTGCATGTCAATTCTGACCTGAACTTATGTGATGTCTTTGTGATGTTTACGGCTATCTCCATGGTGTCACTGTCCACTAACTTGGCACAGGGGAGCTGTCCCCAAGCATTTTCTGCTACACCTCTAGGTACTCATGGAGTCATGGACCTCAGTGAGCTTAGCCTAAGCATAGAGGTGAGCTTGAGCTAGGTCTGTTTTCCTATTTTTAGTTGGAAGTTTATTCTGTTTGTTGGGGAGAACTAGTAAAATGGTACCCATTCATGCAAAAAGCTATAATTTTGAGGTGCTCCTATTGTTGGATCATGCTTCATATAGTCAAAAATTTTGATCCTTAAATCGTTAGCAACCTGTACTATCCCCAAAATTATCTTGTATTTACTGCTTGGAATCCCTTATGATTGCATTGTTGATGGACTGTGTATTGCTTACAGATTGGATTTAGGATCATTACATACTACAGCGCTCTGCTTTTGTGCACTTGACAGATGTGTTGACTTATCATGTATTATTTATGCTTGGTGATAAATTTGCTCAGTCTATTGAACTAAAAGATTTGATCTTACCAATTTCATCAGGCTAATTAGAATGTGTGTGTTTTTCAGCAAAAGATTCGTAGCTTGAAATGTGATTTATACAGTTCAACTATACTCAGTTGTACTGCGCACCGTAGCCTGACATGATCGGTTGAATGAATGCCCAGACACCTCTTTAGTCAGCAAAATGTGCACCCTCTCCTCAATCTTTTATCACAATTAAACTAGCAGTGAGTTTTGCTCCTAATTACCTTGGTGTGTGTAGATCAACGACCCTTTCAGCTGAAGGATGCGATTTCTGCTTGTTAATTAGTAATCTCCAACAGTCTGTCAAATTGACAGCAACATATTCAAATGATTTTTGCAGGTGGTGTGGTGCAATCTTTCAGATCTAGCCAAGTTCATTAGTGTTCATAAATGCTTGTGTCGTCCACAAAATTTCTCTGTTATCTAGGTCATGATGAGGCTGCAATATGGAATGCCATCCTGCACATGACGTTATGCCGTCCCCGATCAATTCCAATTAGAACTGTTCATTTGATTGAACTTTAAAGTGTTCTATATAGTGAAGGATAGAGCTATCTTGTTATCTATTTGTTCATCGATGGACAATATTAGGGATTGGTAAAAGTTTTGTGTTTTTTTTGTATTCTGAATTAATTGAGCTATAGACCTCCTAATTGTCCTATTGTATTGTGACTTAATCTCAGATGTCATCATGACTTGTACATGTGATTCATGCTCCAAGTATTCCCTTCAATGTCGAAGTTTCAGTGTAAAGATCTGGTGTTCCGGTGTGAAAGTTGCAATATAAAATACAACTATCTTTTAAGGATTGGTGATGCAACATTTTTACGATTCAATTAAAATAGTATTTGTGGTTTGGATAAGAAATTATTCTAGCTGATAAGTAATTCATCACGAGGAACCTGAGCCTGGAAAGAAAAGAGAAAATCAAGAAAAAAAATCAATCAAATAGTTGTATATCTTCTGTTCCTTTGTGTAAAAAAACGGATGAACACACGGAAAAGAAAAACAACCAGCATCACTTGTGGACCAGCGACCAAAAATATCAGCGTGCCAAAAAAAAAACCAAACCAGCAAAGAAATGATTAATTAAAAAAATCGGCTAGTGACAAAAAAAAAGACGACAGACACATGGAGAACAACAAAAAAAATCGGCTGAAAAAAAAATCTGCTGGAACGTGGTACGGAATCGGGCTCACGGGGCTGGTGCGGTGGGAGTGGGTACCGAATAACTATTTGGATATATATATATATATACTATGAGTCTTATTAGTATGACATGATCGTGTAGATTGCTATGCTACAGGACTTCGATAGGAGTCGAGTGATTGTCTGTCACTCACGAGAGATAGGAAAGATATTAATATTGCTATTATATTATTATCACCTGGAAAATATATATGAATGATAAGTGGAGACCGGGTGGAATGGTACTTTAGATCTGGACTTGGTTTGGCATTCGAGCGAGGCTCGGATTGCGCTTGTTCCGCCTGAGTCGGTTAAGGACCGTCCGTTGCATTGGATTCTAGTCAGGTCACAGACTTATTATCCTGAACACATACTTATTTATGGAAATAGGGAAGGCTCGTTGCTCTCTTGTCGTGGGTTCTGGCTTTTTCCGGACCGACTGATTGGAGGCGGGCATGGTGGAGGTCTAAGCACCACGCGGAGTCCGAGACTCAGGTGTGGAGGCTTGGAGTTCAAGTTTGGACGGGGACTTGTACCCCTTGACAGGAGAGTGGTGGGTTGGTCCTGCTTGTGCCTGGGGTACAAGCGGGGCGTGTGTTTCGGGGTACCCAGCTGGACACATTGATTCACGAATCGTCGGGTAATCCGGTATGACTTGTCTACAATCTAGCACCGTAGTAAGAACTAGAATATGGAAGATGGTAAAATAGTTCTGATTGCTTACCACCTGCTTGAAAGTAGCATAGATGCTTACATAGAATGGTTAGTTAATGAACTAATGATGACAGCTAATGAAATTGAATATAAGGACGCACGTTTAGTAATGCTTCCTACAGATGCAATAAACCCATAAGCCAGATAGCCTTGCATATCCTTGGAGTCTTTTCTTTCCTCCTAACGGGTAAGTCCTGCGGAGTATAATTGAGTACTCAGGGTTTGTTCTACCCTGTTGCAGGTGATAGAAACATGTGGAGCTGACACTTGTGTGTAGAAACCTCCTGGTGGGCTCAGCGAGGATTTCCTTAACGTTGCGGACATAGAGTTTATTTGAAACTTCCACCCAAAATATTTTATAATGGAAAACTTATAACCTGTTACGATGTATATAACGGATCATCATGTTAATGTTTAACTTGTGGTTAAATGATTTTATTTCCGCTGACACTCTGATAACATGGTTATATTCCGCTGTTATAAACAATAAATATTATATTCTGATATTGCATGGAAAGTGACGTAAGAAATGACTTAAGAATGTTGTAAAGCTTTATTCTCTCATTTGTGATTCTGATGGAAAAATGTGGATTTTCGGATTTTCCCTTGGGGTGTGCTAGACGGAACTACGTAATTTAGTGTCCTTCCTTGAGTACTTAGTGTCTAATGGAAAACAAGTACTCCTGGGAGGCATTAGATTAGGCGGTTCTGCCACATTCATATTGCCTAGGTGAACCTATAATGTTGAATTCTTCTTAGAAGTATATCTAGCGTGATAGGAGGCTTCTTTCCTTTGATTCAGTTTGCAAAGGAGAAATTGATAGTAGCATTGTATTCTATGTGGTCCAGGGATGTCCTATGGCAGCTCCTTTTACATCTCATCACTACTTTGCTGCTACCACAGTACATGTGAAGCTTAAGAAGACACTACGGGAGACAAAGGAACCTGTCAGCATTGACCGTGTTGGTATCGTTTGTTCATCAATTGATCAAAACGGGAGGATCCTTACTAACTATGTAGTTTGCTCTGTAGATGGTTATGATATGTTTTTGGTTATAAGTTACGGAATTCTAACTTCTTGTTCTACCTGACATGGCACAGTTGAACAAAATGATGAATTTTGTGGTGTATCATATTTTGAAATGAATATTAGACTTGAATAGTAGTTCTGGTATAAGGATTTTCTATGAGCTGATGTGCTTTGCTTCAAGTAATTGCCTCTTGTACTCCTTTTTTTCCAATCACATCTCAATTTGTATGCTAGGCCTATGAATCGAATCACGTATGTACCTAGTGTTTTTGTTAAACCGAAAACACTATCAATTTTATGTCTACGCCGAAATGCTGCTGGTTTGGTTTATGTTTGGTCATTAGGATCACCATCAGACGATGACATTTTTTATGGGAGACAATGACAATTTTTCTAATTTCTAGCTAAGCAAGGGTTTTTTCTTTCATCTTATTTTGTGCGGTAGGCGAACAACAAGTGTTCAGGGCAGCCAAGCATCCAATTTGATTAATATGGCACCAAATAGCACTACATGAACAAGTTTCGCATGTATATGTGGCACATACATGACATGTAGATCCCATGTGTCATTGGCTTTTTAGCCATATAATTTTTTATGGAATATTTGGGCTCCTAAATAATCTCAAGGGAAAACAATTTTAACTGGAAAGTTTTAGGCCTCGTCGAGTGCTACATATGGAGCGTGTCTCCACCCATGTTTGAAAAAAATAAAAATAAAACGAATTTCAAAATACAAAACTTTAAAATGAATATTTGAGGCAAGTTGAGAAGTACTCAGAGATGCCAGATTGCTGCAGGTTTGCTTATTATTTCATTCCATAATGCAGTAGCTCCCTATTATTTGCTTAATTTTAAAGAACAAATTTCATAAAACCCCATGTTTTATAGTCCTAGTATCACAAAACCTAAGGTATTATGGTACGCGTCACTTAACTGGTCCATGTTGCAAGCCATCATAAACCAGAAATTTGTGCTGAACAGTTACAACTTCTAACTGTAGGGACTTCTTGAGTAGAAATCCTCAGCAAGATAAGGGGCGATGAGTCTTCAAGATTGCCACATGGCCACCATATCAGATTTTTATTTTATCTGCCAGGTTGACCAGCGCACTCTTGTGTATCAAGTCTCTACTTCTGGAGGAAAGTTGGCATGTAATGAAAAAGGCCCTGGAAGCACTATTGTCCCTAGATACAGTTAGACTTGAGAGATGTGCTGAACTAAAGGATCCCCTAGCATGGTTTTTTGTGCATCGCAGATCAAAGCTTGATGTTATCCCATCTCTTCCACATTGCGATCATTACGTGGTTGATGTCAAAGAGAACTGCTACAAATTGTATGAAAGCAAATGTTTGAAGCTTTTTTTTCCCCAATAGTTCTTCGAGTTGGTCAATACACTGTGTCTTTTTGTGATACTTTCTAGGATGTCTATATATATTCTTAATGAAAATAATTTCCAATGTGTCAGGTCTTAATTTGTCACAGAAGGTCAAGATTTCAGGATTTGTAGACATTGTTGATGACACCATCATGATATCAGATGCTAAGACAGCTGAGGTGCTTCCTATTTGATCTGAAAAAGGGGGAATAGTTTTGCTATAGAGACACCTAGGGGTGATCATTGGCAATATGTTGTTGGTTTACTGAATGGGAGATGTATATTTGTAGAGGATTTCATATAGAGCTTCTCAGATGACGGTCATATATGTTGCAATTGAGTTGTTTTATGAGGATGATTCAAACAGTTTGGGTGAGCCTATCATGTAGAATTTTTCTTGGAAGTATATCCACGGTGATAGAAGCTTCCTATCATTTGATTCAATTTGAGAGGGAGAGATTCATGATAGAATGCATTCTGCGTGGTCTAGGGATATCCTGTGGCAGCTCCATTTACATAAGGCACATCTTTACCACCACCCCAATACATGTGAGGCTTAAGGAGACAACACGGGGAACAAAAAAGAGTCAGGCACATCTTTGCCGCCACCCCAATACATGTGAGGCTTAATGAGATAACACGGGGAACCATAAAAACCTGTTTGGGCTGACCATATTGATAGTGCTCTTTCATCAATTGATCAGAAAGGGAGGATCTTAACCAAATACTTTTGCTTTATAACCAGTTGTTGTAAGCTTTTGGTTCTAAATTGTTTGCTTTTGGTTGTAGAATCTAATAGTAACTGTTTTAGGAGCTTAGGTTCAGTGCAGCTCAATCCTCAAAGACTTCAATCGGCATCCAACAGGGGAGTCTCAGGCCTTAAAGAATTAGTATGTGAGTTAATATCGACGTGGACGTGTTTAGTGGTGGGCTTACATAGCTCTGGTGCTACATATTCGTCAACAATATATCAATGGTGATTATAGTCTACCGAATCAATGGCTATATATCTTTTACCATTGTGATAATTTAAAGAATATTTATTTTTATAGCATTTATTTTCACGAGGACTAACATGGAGATTCCATGTCAGCTATACAGGCCGCCTGCTACTGATAGAGGGACATGGGCCATGACCACACTGGGCCTGCTTGTATGTCTAGAGTCAGTACAAGAGGAGGCAGAGAGAACCAGGAGGGACATCGAAGAATTATTCAGAACCCTCTTACTTTACTGTTCATCTTCCTCCTACCTCTAGTTGTTGTTCATCTTCCCTCAAGCCTCCCTCTCTCTGTACCCAGGATTCTAGCTCTGCTTCTCTGTTCCTAGTCCTCTGCTGTGCTTCCTCCCTCGCATTCTATTCGGATTGTACCGGATTGTTCCTATCGTTGCTTGATTGAGTTGGTGTTGAAGCAATTGTTGCTCCATCTCTAGTGTGCTGCTAACATTCCATTGTATGGCCTTAATAGTGAGATATAATAAGTGATAAAGAGTTAATGTGAAGTGTCAAAACGTCAAATAAAATGGGAAATATTGTGATTCCATTGCACGTAGCACTACATCCACAACACAAATGTTCCAAAGAAAAAAAAAACAGAACATCTACAACTACAACCATCTTTGCATATATCTTGGCTTACATCGATCTGACTATCTGTGCATATCTGGGAATACCATGATGCCTTGCTAGATCTATACAGAAAAAGACCCCACAGTCTACCTGCAGGATGCAGCTGCAAGCCAGTAATGCCGATCGTGCACGTGCTCTTCTTTCCTTACTGAAAACCAGTTCAACACTAACACTGCTTTCTTTGGCGAGTCTCTCGTGCACACGATCCTATCGGAGCCATGTGCAAATGCTTCGTGCTTGGATCATGCACAGACTCAACCCGCGGCAATCTTGCAGGGCGTGTCTCGGTAGCCAGTAGCCCTCACCAGATGTTTATTGGGACTGAAAATCTTGAAAAGAACGCAAATTCTGATACACAATCGTGTTTCAGGTTACAAACCGAACACGGCACCACAATCTTTTCTCAGCGACAACGAGTGCTGCTCCGTGTTTCCGAACTGCAGATTTGGTGTCATGTTTTATCAGGAAGGAACAGAGGGACGGAGGATTCCGGTGATGAGCTCTTTCACAGCTTCAGCTCCAGGTCGACGCCGTCAGAGGCGTCGGCCTTCATCTCGCTCAGCGGTCTCTCGCAGCGAACTGGGCCAACTGGCATGAAGCTGTAGAATGGCCGCGACGACGACGACGACGCTGAAGCGCTCCCATGCTGTTAGAAAAGGTAGGTTAGTCCGTGAGAACGTCACACACACAGGGAACCACAGATTTCGGCAGAAGATGGCAAGACAAACTCCACTTGCCTGTGACTGCATGACGCCGAAGTCGCCGAACTCCGGGAGGTGGTGGATCGAGGGGAGCGCAGGAGGCTGCTGCTTCATGCGTGGCGTGGGCTGTGCGCTCAAGGTAAGGTAGGCAGCCTCGTTCTCCTTGCTGCTCTTGCAGTGGCCAAACTCTGATGACCAGTCTGAATAACTCGCATTCGAGCTGCAGAACAGAGATTTTTTTTATATATATATAACTAAAGTCAGGTTATGACAGTCCCATGAAGCACTGATGAACATTGAAACATGTGAAATAGGCCTACAAATTTAACCTGAAATAGTTTGTGGCTCTGAACTCGTATCTGCTCAGGTCAGGACAGATATCAGGCAAGCCGACGGCGGCCTCTCTCGTCGTCCTGGCGGCGAAAGGCGCTTTGCCCATCGTCGTCCTGAAGGCGGTCGTGTTCAAGCCCTCGAACATGAAGGGCCAGGATGGATCCACGCCGGCCGCCTCCTATACTCTGGCCAATCCACACTTAGCAGCAATCCCAAGCGCAAGAACATTTTCAGAGCACACAGTAACAATAATAGTTCTGAAAACCTCAACGACAGCGTGTACCCTGTCCTCGTCGGCCGGCGCCGGCGGCGCCGCGCTGCTCCTGCTAACGCTGCTGCTGCTGTACATTTGGTTTGAAGGGGGCTCCGTTGGGTGGCTCGACGACGCCGTCAGCGACAAGCCCGTGCTCACCTGCCCATGCCACTGATGCCTCGTCAACTCAGAAGGTAGCCAGAATGCACGCTGCACGCATGGCCGTGGCCGTCTGAACTCTGAAGAAGAGAAGAAGAGGCACTCGTACCGTTGGAAGTGGAGGCTGCGGGCACAGCCTCTTGTACGGATGCTTCATGGGGTCCGCCGACGACGGGTCCCAGAGCATCGGCGGGTAGCCGCAGTGCACGCCGCCGCCGTCCACGCCGGGCCTCGGCAGGGCGCTGAGCGAGAGCGGCGGCGCCGGAGGAGGGTGCATCGGGAGGAGGTGGCCGAGCCCGCCTCCTGCGCCGCCGAGGTGCGCGGCCCCCGGCACCGACATGGCGGTGGCGGCTCCCTCCATCTTCTTCTGCTCCTCGATCCGGAGCTTCTCGAGCTGCGCCACGCCGAGGCCGCGCTGCGGGATCTTCTTGAGCTTGCTCTTCTTCGACGCCCGCGCCACGCCGGTGGCCGCGCCGGCGCCGGCGCCGTTGCCGAACCTCGGCAGCTGGTGGTGGTGGTGGTTGTTGCCGCCGCCCTGCTCATGCACCATCTCTCGTTGCATCTAACCACCGGTCGATCGACCGGTGGAGGCGAGGGTTCTTTGGTGTGTGTGGGTCTTGGATGATCCGCCCGCGCGCCCGGCCGTCACGAAACGAGAAAAGGATGCGACGAACAAATGCAGGATGGTGTGTGTGGAGCTCCCAGCTTCATGGACTCAAGAGAGCGATGAGTGACCACGCACAGAAATCGATCAATGAAGAACAGGCACAAGCAGGAACAGTTCTATGCTTGGTGTGGACAGATCGATCAGACACCTCTATGAGTTGAGATCAAGAACGGGAAATGCATCAGGGGAGAGACGAGAACAAGTAAAGAAACGGAGGCCCGCGACAGCTTAACTCAAAGACGTACGGGGCGATCGAGCAACAAACCCAGCAGTGAAGAACAGCACATGCGCGTGGGCAGAGAAAGGTGCCACGATCGAGCAGCGAGAGAGAGAGTGGAGGAAGAAGAGGAGGGATCAGCACGAGGCAGGCGCGGAGACAGTTCTTTACTTGTGGCTCAGGGGAGCGCACGAGCAGTGGTATTTATAGGAGTAGTGTCGGAGTGCGCGCACGCGAGCGCGAGTGGTGGTGTGTGTGATCAATCAGAGTCAGTGGATGGATTGCGAGGCTGGTGCGGCCGAGCGGTGGCAGTGGCATGGCAGAGCAGAGCAGGCAGACCCGGGAGACTCGAGGAGCGTGGGGGAGATCTTCTAGAAGCGAAGCGAGAACCAGCGGCGGGCGGCAGTGGATCTTCGAATCTTGACTCCCTCCGTCGCCCCGGCCGGCAACACCCCCGCCGTAATCCTCGCTGCACTCTTCTCCCGGCCGGTTCTCTCGCATCACATACGGTGACACGAAAGCCCGCGTGCGCACTGGCTTGGCTGTCACCTCCGAGGTTGCAGGGGGAGCCACCGTGCCCCACAGACCCCAGATCGACAAGCATGCAAGATGGCTGGACTCGAGTTGCCGATGGAAACACTGTCAGTCTGCATGGTGGACATGCACCACCAGTCAGTAACACTTGACGGATGGGTGCCTACTAGCCAAGTGATTTTTTTTTTCGATTCAGACTTTCGTTCATTCATGAGGAGCAGGGTTAGAATCTTCGGTCACCAGGTGATCCATGCAAGTTGGGGCTACATGCCACTCACCCAACCTGATATCACCCGTGACCTGCTAAGCTAACATATGGGCAGCACGATTACAAGACCGATTGGCATACCATCAAATTAAAATCAGAAAAACACAAGCTAAGCTCCCTAATCTCTCTGAAGATCGGCGCCAGATAGGATCTTTGGAAGTCCCCTGCGCCCACAGGTTGGCCAGCTCCTGGCAATCGGTTTCAAGCAGTGGCGGATGCAGAACAGGATTGAAGGGGCCTGGTCTCTTCTCCTTCCTCTCTCTCCATTTTTCTTCTTTCCTCCACCTCTTCTTCTCCCTCACCCTCCCCATATTTCCATTGATGCACCAGTTGGCAATCTTGATACTCCCGGATCCCTGGCAGCTGCCAAACCATCTCTGCAAGCAAGGGGCTCCATCATCATTGCATCCAAACCATGAACGTACCATCGAGCTCATCCTTCTATGAAATTCCCAGCCGAGCTCCGGAGAAGAAATCCTGTTTGCTCCTTGGCCATCTTCTGCATAAAAAGCGCCATCAACATTACACTTAAGCCAACCTGCCGGCGGTGGTTGCCAACAATGCCTAGCAGCAGCCGGCTTCACTGGTGTCTTTGCCTGTGACATCTGCCACAGATCATGCGCCACATCCATAGCCCAGTACACCGCCCCCAAGTCAACGTATATTACTCGTGTCTTTTTGTGTTCTCTATTCAGTGACAGACCGATGTTCCCGTCAACAGCGACGACGTTACCATTTCATTGCGTTTCTTTATTTCTTTCTTTTTTTTGTGGTGAAATGATTTCACAACAACAACTCTCTCTCCGTTCTGATTATAATACGGGCTTTCATAGATACATTTATTTTATTACATATCTAGACATAGTATATATCTAAGTGTATAACAAAAGTTATGAATCTAGAAAAAGTCGAAACGTCTTGTGATCAATGGACTACTTTGAATGTGGGCTCACTAGGTATTAGGAATCCAACGAACAAAAGCAACCGAAACCACTCACTCCACACGTAATAAAGAAATAAATAAAAACAAATCAATCAATAATCTCGTCATCGCCAAATGTACTGTTACACCGAAGAGATCGAACGCAAAGGCCGGTCATCGTGTTCGTCCGTTCACCCATCAGCAAAGCAAAGCAGAGGCCAAACCAAACCAAAGGGGCACCTAACCTTAGCTTGCCGGTTCCCCCTGGCCCACAATAATGCGCTGCAGCAGTGGCCCGGTTTCCACATCCGGCGAGTGCGCGCTGCGACCGGCCGAAACAGTTTCGGTGAGCCAGGACAAAGCGCACGAGCTTTTCGCCCATCAGTTCATCACACACAGCACAGAGAGAGGCTCAGAGGCGAGAGGCGACCCAACCCAACCGGCAACCCCAACCCGCCGGGCGAGGCGATCTCCGCTGATTTGGACGCGATCTCGTCCTGACCTCGCCCCCCTACGTTTCGGGCAACGCGCGCGGCTCCTTTCCGCGCCCCGTTTCGGCTCTGGACGTACTCTGCTGCCGCGGCCACCGATCGGGGTCGGCTCGGATCCTTTGGATGACCGAATCCTGCCCTGCGTGCACGAGGTCCATGTGAGCGACCTACCTCCATGGATTCACCGCGTCGTAGGATCCGCGAGATCCGGCCACCGATCCATCGCTCGCGACCGAGCAACGGGGACACGCACGCACGCCGCTTGTTGTTCCACCTAGCTAGCTGCGTCATGTATATATGCATGCCTACTGCTGTGCCTAAGTACGTATGCATGCATGCAGCCTTTTGCTTCCATGTTAGTTAGTTCTCTGAATCTCACGAGCCAGCAAATGGCCTGGTAGTACGGTGGTCGATCGGCGCCGGCGGCCGGCCAGAGCGCTGCTTGAATCGGAGAAATCTCGGTCCCTCCGGGGTGAGGGCCCATGCAGTTCCGCAATGACACGCAAAGGTTGCCGTCCCCTTTTCCCATGATAAACTAGCTAGGAGTAGTGTTTGTGGAGGACTACAGGAGTAGTAGTAGTACTAATAATTCACCTATGAGTTGGTATAGCATGGACAATAATGTGTTGCAGCATGGCCATGCTCAGCATGTGTTATCTGTACCGTTCAAATGTGCTTTGAGATTCGTGCTGTCTGCACTTTCCTCATTGCTGAACACTCTCTCCCCATTGTTTCACGCTACTGATTTGGATTGCACATATCTCGATGCGGTGTTGACGGTGAGGATAGTATCTACCTAACATGTGCACACCAAAAAATTGCTTCCTAGCATGGAGGCAAATTCTGAAAGACCTGCCTCTTCCTTCATCTGAAGGAGGCCTCTCAGAATTTGCCTCCCTATAGTATTATGCATTATATTTGTGTCGGTCGTCCAATCATAGCTGGATATATATATATATATATATATATATATATATATATATATATATATATATATATATATATATATATATATATATATATATATATATATATATATATATATATATATATATCGTTGAGGTTATCTGCTGATGATGGGATAGGCGTATTTTTAACCAGCCAAGGAGAATCTGCATGCTAAGTTGAGACAAATTAGGCATGTTTGCGTGAACTTATCAGTCGACTTATCAGTTAGAATCTACAGTATTTTTCTCTCACAACAAATCAGTTTCAGCCGACTTTAATATCAGCTGTCCGAACATACACTTAGTATTGGTGATCGGCTCGTCCATCCATCCAGCTGCTGGTGCTCACAGTAAAGTAGTATAGCTTTTTCTCTCATGCATGTGCAAAGAGCAACACGCGGGTATACATCGGTTAAGATCTTGCCGGGATTTCAACACAGGCATACCATTTCAGCGGGACACACCACCTCCCACGTCCTTGTCCATATCATGTCACACAACTTACCTAGGCCGATGAGCACATCCTACGTCTCTGCTGCTGCATCCAGTGGTGGGGTGGTAGCAGGAATGAGTAGCTCACATCTTTCGGAGCCGTACGTATGGCACATCAGCAACACCGGCCCTAGCTTCTCCCTCTCTCGTGTGTCACAACCATATCTTTCTCGTGTCCACCTCAGGACCGGCCACAAGAGGGAAAGATTGCGCAGTTGGTGCTTCCAGAGAGATTCACCCAGATCGGCTTACTCCGCGATCCACTGCTGCTGCTATGGCCAGGCCAGCTACGTACGGCGGAGTAGCTTGCATGCGATGCTGTCCTAGCGGCTGGCCACTTGTATTGGCCTGATGGTTTGTTACCATCATCTAGGTATAGATTAGAGGGTGAATTCGATACTTGTTTAGTTCAATTCGATCTATAACTTAATACAGAGAGGAAGACAGTGAAAGAGGGAGACATAGGAGTGGCTAACCGTCAGCTTTGGAGAAAGGATGAGCCGTCTATGTCGGTGGCGTTGTCCGGCATAGGAGTGCAGAGGCGGTGGTGGCGCTTCGCGTCGCTGGCAGCATCGCTTCCTTTAGATCAGGTTAGAGTTTCTTTGTAGGCGGGTTACGGCGGCTCAGGTCAACCTCGTAGATTGTGCCCCGGCCCCACCTCCCTTTATGGTGTTGTACGACGGGGGCTCACCATGGAGCGGTTGGGCGCCCCGATCAGGGCGCTGATCCAAGGGCCCAATTGGCCGTTGGACTAATTGGTGGAGATCAAACTAATATTATCCCCTTGATCTCACCTTATTCCTTAAACTTAACTTACTTACTTTATCTTGTTCCCATTCCATCACAGATCAGTGCATAAAGCGTGCCTCATCGTCACGGTCTGTTGCCATTAGATTAAACAGCTACAACGCACCTCTCTGTTTTGAAACATATACTCAACTAGGCCCTTAGTATCCAGAAATCATAGGCTTTTTCATAAACCCATGTCGACTGTGTGTTCTCTGAACGCACTGGGTGGTTAGCCTTTGGTAAGCAGATCCGCAAGTACTTACTCGGTACTTATGTGCTCAATGCTTTCAAAATGATTCTGGATTTTCTCCTTTACAACATATACCTTAGTGTCAATGTGTTTGGCAGCACACTTGACTTGTTGTCTTAGGAGTTAACTTATTTTAAATGGTTATTGCTGTTGTCTATCATTATTAAATCCGGGAATAAATTCCCTTAACCTCCTTTTGCATGTTCCTTAAGCCTAATGTCAAGCTGACACCACAACTGTTTTTTTAGAGCTTTTCCATAATAATACTCCAACTACGAGTGTTAGCAATTGCTGTGGATTTCACTACACATCTCGTCAAGACTTAACTTTTGTACCATCAACTATTTGAGAGTACTTATTCTTTCTTACTCAGCATGAGGCCTATGATACTTTGCAAAATTGCAAGACATTCTCAACTCAATTCTAATGATCTACATCTGAACTGGACTTCTGCCAAAATATCCCGGATACATAAACTACGTCAGGATAAGTTCTTACTTGTACTTATACACACATCAAGCTTCCAACAACTGAAGCATATGGAACCTTATTCTTTTGATCGATCTCATATTGGTTCCTGAAACACTTAAAATTTCCAAATCTATTACCCTTTACTATAGTAGCAGGTGTAGGTTTACTCGCATGCATATTTTCTTTCTTTAGAATCTTTTCTAAGTATACCTTTGTGGTAGTCCTAATACCCCTTTTTCTTCTATCTCGGTGAATTTCGATTCATAAAACCAATAATGTTTCACCAAGATCATTCACATTAAAACTTGAGGACAAAACTTTTTCTTCTCTTATGACAGATTAACATCACTACTAGTGAGTAGAATGCCATCTATTCACAGGATGTGGAAAATAAATTTTCCATTCTTGAACTTCGCATAAACACTACTCTTTAAACTCAAACTTTCTTATCATTTCATCAACTTCAAATACTACTGTCTAGAGACTTACTTTTAACCCATAGATGGATTTCTACAGACGGCATCACATATGTTCTTTTCTTCCATGACAAAACATTTTGGATTGTGCCATGTAATTGTTTCCATATAAATCCCCGTTGAGAAATGTCGTTTTTACATCCATCTGATGTAACTCTAAATCGTAATGTGTCATTAACATCATCATAATTCTAAAAGAATCCTTACATAAGACTGGAGAGAAAACTCTCATTGTAATCTATTCATTCTCTTTGCTTAAAGCATATTGCCACAAGTCGTGCTTTATATCTTTCTACATTTCCTTTGGAGTCATATTTTGTTTTGTAGACTCATTAACAACCTACTATTTTGGCTCCATTAGGAATTACTTCTAAGTCCCAAATATCGTTGGTATTCTTCGAATTTATATCAACTTTCATAGCTTCTTGCCATTTAAACGAGTAAACATTTTTCATGTCTTCTTCAAGTGAGGTGGGATCACCCTTTATTTGGATTTCTTTACTAACATAGACTTCATAGTCATCAGAAAAACTGGTTTACTAATTCTTTGAGATCTTCTGGGGCCTCAGCTACTGGCACATTCATATGTGGTTATTGTTGCTCTTCATTGCCAAGAGACATTGATTCTACAGGCTCCTGTATTATAAGATCCTTGTTTACATTATTCATCTTCTTTAAAAAGCCAACAACAGGTGTTGTATAAGTCATACAACATCAATAGATATTGAGAGATTCGTTGTTTTTGAATAACTGAAGTGGCATGTAGTCCTGCTTCTCTTCAAATCTTAGGTCTCTACATACCTCTATGTACCATGCTCTTCCAGATCTTTTCATCTTTTTTAAAGATAGTGTATCTTCAAATATCTTATTTTATGTTTAATCCGTTAAAATTTTCATATGGCGCTTTAAGCACCACATTAACATCTTTGAGACTTACTACGCTATTTTCCTGTCGGAACTTTAAAAAGTCCAGGAATTTAGCTATTTCTCTACTTAGGAGTATCATTGTTGTAACCGTTGTACTCCTCCGACGGTCACATTTATTTTAATTAATCTTTATCTCACTCTTAATGAAGAGTATCTTTCTTAATTGATCTTTATATTTTTCCCCCTCGAAATATGGCATGAACTTTACTGCCATAATTTCGATAACTATTTAGAAAGCCTGTAAACGATGAGACACTTATAACTTACTTCATTCACATGATTATGTCATGTAAATAAAGTTATTTCTTGATCCGTTTAGGACTACACTTTCCTTAATTCACTTTAAGAACTCAACGAGGTCTTTCGTTAGCGGTACTTTTGCAAGTCACATTTGCATCTTGTCTTATCTTTTGGTTAGTATTGACCATGACTATGCATTTCTACTGTGCCAAGGTCAATACTAGGACAGCATAAGAGCTACCCAAACTTCTCTCGTTATGCGGGATTGACTAGCATAAGTACCATACCAAAACTACTCTACATGCGGGATACATCTATACAAAAACTTAGTCATGTTGACTAAAATATTCACTTATACTTCAATTTTCAATTAAATCTTCCCGTTGGTTCTAATTTAATCAAAAAATTAGTAAACTAACAAAAAATTGTCCTGAACTGGCTTGACTCAAACCTTTTCATTCACATACCCTAGCATTGTAGCCTGTTGGCATACAATATGCTTCTGCATCAATTCTACATCACCGTTGGACAGAAAATATAATTGATGCATTAAAACTCATAAATTGACTTGAAATCCATATAACTACTCTTCAAAAATAAATTCTTCCGTTAGTTCGAATTTAATTAGAAGATAATCAACTTCATTGCAGCGGAAATTTAATAATGAAATACATTCTTTTAGTTTAGGAGTATTTCTTGGTCCTTATCTACTCTCTGAAAAATTCACCATGTTGATGTAAAATTTAACAGAGATTTAAACTTCAAACTTAAATTCGTTATAATATTGTCATCATCAACGTTGGTCAGAAAATGACAATACCATAATCTTACTTAAACAAAACAGACTACTCCTCTAATTTTAATTTTTCCGTTGGTTCTAATTTAATTAGAGGATAAACTTAATCATAATTTACTAAAAATATAACTGCTCTTCAAATAAAATTCTCCCGTTGGTTCCAATTTAATTAGAAGATAATCAACATTAAACATTACAGTGGAAACATGAAAAAATTCTTTATCTACCTTTCAGAAGCATTTTACTTTACTCATCTACTCTCTGAAAAATTATCCCGTTGATTTAAATTTTGATAGAGATTCAAAACATGACAAAATTCATCGAAATTTGCTTCTGAAAATAATAAAACAAAAATTCGGAGTCCACTGTTCATTTGACCCGGCCTTGAGAAACAGTCCGCGGCCCATGAAAGCCGCGCGTCCGCGCGCGGGGCCCAGCGGCCTGCTTAACGGCGCACGTGCCCGCTCCCTACCACGCCCAGGCCGCAACCTGGGCTTGGGCCGGGAATCTCCAACCCCGCCTGGGCTGAAAGAAGCCCGAGCTACGCTGGCCGTTCATCGCGATCGAACGGTCAGCCATCAATTGCGCGAGATCAAAAACGCCGCCGCGGCCGTCTCACCCGAAACCCTAGTTCACTTTCTTCTCTTTCCTCTCTCTCTTCGCCGCAACGGCCGGGTCTCTCTCCCTTCTCTCTCGAGGGTCCGAGATGATGGCGTCGTCGTGAGGCCCCTCATCGGTGAGCGCGCTCGCGCGAGGCTGAGCGCCGTCGTCGAGTGGCCTTGCGTCGTTGCCTTTGACCCCACGCGGCTTCGCTCCCTTAACCCTAACCCTAGCTATATTTTGTTCTCCCTCCCTCTCCTCTCCTCAGTGCCGAGCGGCAGCAGTGACCGAAAGAAGCTCGTGGCGGAGGAATGGTGGCGCCGGCGCGGGCCCCCTCGCCGGCGCGTGCGCTCCCCAACGGGTGAGTGCGCCACCGTTGAGCGGCCTAGCGGCGGTGCCCTAGCTCGCCCATTCTCAACGGCGCGGTGGCCCTTTCCCTAGAGGGCTCCGGTGAGTGAAGGCCGGCGAGGTAAGTCGCCTCCCTAGCTCTTCCCCTTTCCCCTTGATTCTCTCTGTTTGGATCTGCTTTGCCTCTTCTTCCCGAGCAAGTCCGATCTAGGGTTAGGGTTTGGGCCGGTTACTGTTTTTCTTCCCGATGGATTAGGGATCGGGTTAGTGCTGGGGTTTGAGTTAGGGTTCAAACCCTCTGTCTCTTTGCTTCTTCCCCTTCCCCGGTCGCAGATTCGGCCGGTAGGTTCTCTTTTCTTTCTTTCTTCTAGATTAGGGTTTGGGTCAAGGGTTCGGGTTTGGCCGAACCCACTGTTCATCTTCCCCGCCTACTATTTGCCGGTTAGGGTTAGGGTTCGTGTTTGGGTCGATCCAAATTGGCCGAATTGAACCCTCTTTCTTCTGATTTCTTCACCTCGACTGGGGTTAAGGTTCCAATCCGAACCGAATTGGACCCTCTACTTCTCTATCTTTTCTATTTCTTTTCAATTTTCTATCCCGCACTCAATCTACACAATAGATCGACGGCTTTGATACCATTGATGGTTTCTTAGATCATCTAGGTGTAGATTAGAGGGTGAATCTGGTACTTGTTTAGTTCAATTTGAACTATAACTTTGATACAGAGAGGGAGACAGTGAGAGAGGGAGATGTAGGAGTGGCTGACCGTTGATTTTGGAGAAAGGATGAGCCGTCCATGTCGGTGGCGTCGTCCGGCGGCGGTGCAGAGGCGGTGGTGGCGCTTCCCGTCGCTGGCAACACCGCTTCCTTTAGATCGGGTTAGAGTTTCTCTGTAGGCGGGTTACGGCGGCTCAGGTCAACCTCGTAGATTGTGCCCGCCCCCACCTTCCTTTATGATGCTGTGCGACGAGGGTCCATCAACCATAGAGCGGTTGGGCGCCTCCGATCAGGACGCTAATCCAAAGGCTCAATTGATGGAGATCAAACTAACATGGCCAGCTAATACTAGCCAGCCCCAGCGGGCAGAGGCTAGCTTGGCCATGCGTGGCGTGGCAACGTTTACGTGTCCTCTTCCCCAGCTAGCATATATAGTCTCCCATCGTGTCACCGCAGCCAGCCAGTGCGTACGGTGCTCCCAACATGGCAACATGGCCGGATCCATCTCGTGTGATCGCGTCGTTCGCACACGGATACGCTTCACGATTCGGCTTCGGTACCGACAGGTCCTCCGTCTCCACGTTTATTGAAAAGTAGTCGACACCTTAATTTCTATAGTTAACAATCTTGCTTTTAAATATTGCTATGCCCGGGTTGGGACGGTGGGACTGGGGAGGCTTGCACACATGCTGTCACTGTATGCCCAATCGTGGCAACTGAAAGGGACCCTGGATGATGATGATGGTCCTGCTCCAGCCGTTGGATCAATGGATCCTCAGTCATACCTTGCCTGTACTGAGGCCGGCCCGTACCATCCGTGGTCCGTGCAGCATTGCTAGCTTCCTCTAGCAGACGGCATCGGCCTGCCAGGGAAAATGAGCCCAAGCAAGCGCTCGGGCCGTCGCCGCCCGCCGCTTCCCGGCTTCCGTCTCCAGTAGCGGTAGCCATCACCCATCAGCGACGCGTTCTACTCCGACTCTCCTAGCAAGGGCCCGCGTTGAATTGAAGCTGGCAATGAATCTGATTCCAGTGGGCCGCCGCTAATCGTTTACGTATACGCGGTACCTGATACCGGGACCGGCCCACCCAAAGCATGCAAGCCCAGACTAATGACTAATGAGAGATCGGTTAACACATAACGCTGTCTGATGGGATCCCATCCCAGCCAAACAGAACGCATCGGCCAAGGGATGAAGACGAAGTAACTGTCGAATCATGTGGCGTGCACCGGCGCGCTCACTTGGTTCACTTCACTTCACGCCCTCGTGCTCTCTCTCGAGCCTGAGAGAGAGTATCGTCATCCTGGAAAGCGGGAACGGAACGGAAGCTACGAAAGCTCCTCTCGTCGTCTCATCATGCCGTCGTTCGGTCGGGTACAGGTCCGGATCGCGCCGGATGCGATGTGATGCAGAAATTAGATCTTAGACACTGCGTTGCTGACCAGAGCTTAGTCTCTACTCCAAGCTTAGTCTTTCAGAGGGCTTCACGTTCCTGCATGCGGAAGAATTTAAAGTAGAACCACAGCAGCACATTAGTCGGAAAGATATGCTCCAGAATAGATTGGGGCATCACGCTCGTGCAGATGTGGATGCCATGCTTAATGATCCGTTTGGGATTTGATGTGCTTTGGGATTTGATCTGTTTCTGCAATGGATCTGCGAGGAGTACAGTGAAAAGCTGCAGCCACAACATCTACTTTAGTGCTTTGTCAAGTTGCCATGTTAGCCGAGATCACGGTCCTACATGATATGGATATATTTCCTTGCTTTATCTGTACCGACTACCGAGTAAGAAGAAAACGACCAGGAACGTGGCAGGCCAACACATCGATCGCCTATCTTGCTAGGCCTGCGGACCCCTATCATATCCATCCGTCCGTCCCCTTCCTTCTTCTTATCCTCATCCTACCTCCCACGAGGATCATGGCCATGTAAAGATGGAATGCTTCTCGTACCATGCAACAACAAAAAGTGCCGGGCGGTGCCTGTTTGCTTGAACTTATCAACCGGCTTATCAGCTAAAATCTATAGTGTTTTTCTCTCACAACAAAACAATTTTAGCCGGCTGATATAGCTGTGAGTCTTGTGACCTGACACTGAGAACTGATATGCTGATTTTCAGACAGGGTGCAGTTCGTGCTACTTATGGTTTATGGATCATTCTCATCGTCTACCTTATCACCCTTACTATTGCCTTATTACTACATGTAGCACGAATCTTCAGGTACAATGTACACCAACAGTCCCATCAGTCTGGCTCTGGCATGTGCAGATACGTCCGTCCGGTGGATATGGCGAGGCATTCCCGTTTCGTCGGGGAAGAAGCAAGAGACGCCAAATCAAAGGGGCCCGCCGGTCGCTTATCCACACTGGAAAACTGGGAAGAAAAGGAAAGGAAGAAGAGTGTGCGAACTACAAAGCAGAGCACGATCCACAAAGGCAGCGACGACCGAACCGGGCAGTGCCAAGTGGAATCTCCCACCGCAGCAAGCGATTCGGTACAGCAAAGGCGGTTGCGCGAGCGCCACCGCTGAGGGAACAGCAGCAGCGTCTCCATCCGCAACTAGCGGCGCATCTCGCTCTCGCCGCGGCCTGGACGTTTCCTGCACAGCTGCACTGGTGTGGTGAGATACGCCACGCGACAGGCGACGCCCGATCGAGCCGGTTTCTCCCGCAATCTATGCTGGATCCAGTTTATGAAGGCTATGATCGCCTATTGCGCCCATCCTCACTAACAAAATTGAAGTGTTTAATTGTTCGTGTTACATTGATGTATTCAGTGGACTACTAGGTGGCAGCCTCGCACGCAGGACACAGCACCGGAGAAAGTGGGAATTGAAGCTTCAGATATGCGACTGCTTTAGATCTTCTTAACTGAAAAATTTTCAGTCCGGCAAAGCCACTTTGTTGATTCGCTTTTCATCGCACTTGGCCGTTTGATATGGTCGAGGATCTTGTGCACCAAAGCTCGTTTGCTTGTAGCCCCCTTTTTTCCTTAAAAAAACAGGGGTGTCCCCATTGGGAGTTGGGAGTTTCCTATTTGCCAAAAAACTCAAACAGCAGCCAAGTAAACTTTTTGCAGCGCATGAAGCGGTGTGCACACGTATGGTACCCCTACAACACTACGTGCTCCAAGCTAAGCTACGATATGGCATCAACGTCTCGAGTTCATGATCGTCTGATCGATCACTACATTTCATGGGAGATAGGATCCCAATCCTACGGTTTATCATCATCACAGTGACAAAAAAGAAAAGCTCGGCTAAAGTTGAGCTTTTCAAGATGCTATGCTACACAATCATCTCCAAGCATATTAATCAGGACATCAACTTGCATAAGCAAGGATCACCCAGCAGTCCCAGCGGCACGGTTAGGAACCCATACCATACGCGACGAAGAACAGGGAAAAGGAAACAAAAACAAACCCGAGGAACTTTTTCTTTGGTCTGAACTGAAACACTCTCCTTTATCCCCCCCCTTGTTACAGTTACAGGCCCACAAGCAAGTAGTATATATCGATATAGTTTCAGTTTCGGAAGAAACAGTCCCACACTGTTGGATTCTTGGAACAAACCTAGGCAGCATCGCAGAGGATACGAATCCGTGATCCATACGAAGCGGCCATACCGCGCCCTTCAAGTTGCTCTGCTCGGTTTTTTTGTCCCCAAAAGCTTGCCACTCTCTGCTCACCTCCATCAGCATGAAACTGCCAGCTGCAACCCAACCCCCGTGCCCCTCAACGCTCAAACAGAAAGGACACAAACTAGTTACGTGACGTGTTTCTTTTTTTTTTCCAAGAAAACAGAGGATGAACTGAGCGTCATAGGTGCGGAGCCCTGCGCAAGTGCCCGCTTTTGTTCTGCCTACACCATCGACCCATGCATGCACTAGACACCAATTCCGGAACGCACAAAGGCAAGTTCTTCGATAGAAAAAAACGAAGACTGTAATTATGAGCATCCGTGGAAAGCTGTGTACTACAAACGTTTGAGATAAAAATACTTTGCTTCTCCTGAATTTATGGGAGTAGATGTAGTTCGCATGCTGGACGGTCCAGCCTCAGGCTGTCTTTGTCGATCTTCTAGGACGTTCAACTGAGGTGTGCCGTTTGTATAGGTAAACTTCTCTTCTCAATATAATAATGTGTAAATCTTTTATGTATTCGAGTAAAAAAGGGGAGAAGCTGTAGTACAAGTGCCTACTTCTTCGAGTTTTTTCATGTGTCAAACACTAGTTGAATCAAGATCCAGTGTTTTCTCGTGCCTTGTGTCCCGGTCCCCACATCTCTTTTTATGGCGCTGTGCGACAGGGGTCCACCAACCATGGAGCGGTTGGGCGTCTCCGATCAGGACGTGGATCAAGGGCCCAATTGGCCGTTGGTCCCATTGGTGGAGATCAATCTAACATTCTCCCCCTTTTATCTCACCTTATAACTTAAACTTAACTTACTTACTTTATCTTGTTCTCATTTCATCACAGATCGGTGCATAGAACGTGTCTCATCGTTACGGTCTGTTGCCATTAGATTCAACAGCTACAATGCACCTCTATGTTTTGAAACAGATTCTCAACTAGGCCCTTATTATCCAGGAATAATAAGCTTTTCCTTAAATCCATGTCGGCTAAGTGTTCTATCAACACGCTGGGTGATAAGCCTTTTGTAAACGGATCCGCGAGCATCTTTTCTGTTCTTATATGTTCAAGACTAATTATATGATCCCGGACTTTATCTTTCACAACATAATACTTTATGTCAATGTGTTTAACAGCACCACTTGACTTATTGTTGTGAGCATAACATACTGCTGGATTATTATCGCAGTATAACTTGAGTGGTTTGTGTATGCTACAAACTCGGCATACATTGTGGACGATGTAGTGACGGTTTGCTTTGAGCTTTTCCACGATATAGCTCCTCCTGCGAGAGTAAATATGTATTCTGACGTGGATTTTCTGTCATCTCCCGCATAATCAGAATATGTATACCCCTCTATGTGCAGAGAATAAGATCTTATGTACGTTAGCATGAGACCCTTCGTACCTTGCATGTAACGCAAAACTTTCTTTACTAATTTCCAGTATTCTATTCCTGGATTACTCTGATATTTGCCAAGTAATCCGGTAACAAATGTTAAGTCAGGGCGAGTACACACTTGAGCATACTGTAAACTTCCGACAACTGAACTATATGGAACCGCTTTCATTTGATCGATCTCATATTAGTTCCTGGGACATTGAAATTCCCCATATCTATCGCCCTTGACTATGAGTGTAGGTGAAGACTTATAATTTTGTATACTATATTTCTTTAGAACTTTTTCTAAGTATACATTTTGTGATAATCCTAAAACCTCTTTTCTCTATCTCGGTGAATCTCTATTCCTAGGACGAATGAAGCTTCACCGAGATCCTTCATATCAAACTTCGAGGACAAGAACTTCTTTGTTTCTAGTAGTAGATTAACATCACTGCTAGCGAGCAAGATGTCATCCACATACAAGACTAGGAAAATATATTTTCCATTCTTGAACTCTGCATAAACGCAATTGTCCTCTATATTTTCTTGAAACCCAAACTTTCTTATTGTACTATCAAACTTCAAATACCATTGTCTTGAAGTTTATTTTAATCCATAAATGGATTTCTTCAGACGGCATCCCATACGTTCTTTTCCTTCCACAACAAAACCTTTTGGTTGTGCCATGTAAACATTTTCCTCTAGATCCCTACTTAGGAACGCCGTCTTTACATCCATCTAATGTAATTCTAAATCGTAATATGCGACAAGCACCATTATAATTCTAAAAGAATCCTTACATGAGACTGGAGAAAATGTCTCATTGTAATTTATGCCTTCTCTTTGCATGAAACCTTTCGCCACAAGTTGCGCTTTAAACCTTTCTATATTCCCTTTGGCGTCATGTTTAGTTTTGTAGACCTATTTACAGCCTACTGTCTTGGCTCCTTTAGGAATTATTTCTAAGTTCCAAACACCGTTGATTTTCATTAATTTCATTTCATCTTCCATGGCTTCAAGCCACTTGGATGAGTGAGCGCTTCTCATGGCTTCTTCAAATGAGGTGGGATCACCCTCCATTTGAAATTCCTTACATTCATAAACTTCGTAGTCATCAGGAATGGCTGATCTTCTGACTCTTTGAGACCTTCTAGGAGCCTCGTTAGATGACGCTTGTTCTATATGAGGCTGTTGTTGCCCTCCCTCATGTGTGACAATGGGTTCTAGGGGATCTTGAAGGACAGATTCCTCATGCTTATTCATTGTTGCCATAGGAGAACTAACAACAGGTGCTGTAACTACAGTGTCTTGCACTGTTGGTACAGCAACAATAGGTAGCGTGAAGAATGGCTCCTGAACCATATGAGTGGGCACGTATACCGGCTTCTCTTCAAAACTAATTTCTCGCGCTACCATGCTCCTCCTGATCATATTATCCTCCAAGAATACAGCATGTCTTATTTCTACGAACTTCTTTTATCTGTTAGGACAATATAAATGACAACCTTTTGACTTTTCTGGATTGCCAATGAAATGGCAACTGACTTTCTTAGAGTCTAGATTCCCTATGTTTGGGTTAAAGACTTTTGTCTCAACTGGATAACCCCACACATGTAAATAGTTAAGTGAAGGTTCCTTTTCTGTTCATAACTCATACGGTGTTTTGGGCACCGACTTGCTTGGCACTCGATTAAGAATATGAATGGTGGTTTTAACGCCTCCATCCATAAACTTATCGGTAGGGTAGAGTAACTTATCATGCTTCTCACCATATCCATTAAGATACGGTTGCATCTTTCAGCTACTCCATTCTGTTGAGGCTCGCCCGGTGTAGAATACTGGGCAACTATGCCATTTTCCTGTAAGAACCTTACAAAGGGTCCAGGAACTTGGCCATATAGGGTGTGTCGACCGTAGTACTCTCCCCCACGGTCGGACCTTACTACCTTAATCTTTAAGTTGTACTGATTTTCTACTTTAGCCATAAATATCTTAAATTTATCCAATACTTCCGATATTTCCTTAATTGGATAAATATAGCCAAAACGAGAATAGTCATCTGTCAATGTTATAAATGAATCATAACCATCCACACTCTTCACAGGAAAAGGACCATAGATGTCTGTATGGACTATTTCTAAAATTCTTGTGCTTCGTTTGGCATCTTTTTTATTTTCTTAACGTACTTTCCTTTTATGCAATCAATGCATTGCTCTAAATCTGAAAATTCTAAAGGCGGAAGAATTGGTTTTTTAATCAATCGCTCTATTCTCTCCCTCGAAATATGACCTAAACGACAGTGTCATAATTTCGAAGATACATCATGCACTCTCTTCCGCTTATTTGTTGCATTCATAGACGAGGAAGCATTCTCATTTTCAGTGTTCACATCATTCATATTCTCAGAAAGTGATAATAAATAAAGCTTGTCTTGTTGGAATGCAAGACCAACACACTTATTATTAATCACAATCTGACATTTGTCATTACCAAAATTACAATCATATCCATCATTATCTAGTCGTGAGACACTTATCAAGTTTCTACACAAAGAGGATACATAAAGAATATCTAAAAGTTGAAGTATAAAACTATCATCTAATTCTAGAGAAAGATCTCGTATGGCTTCAACTTCAGCTTCAACTTCATTTGCTACTTTAATCCTTCTTTCTCCTCTTTGTAGGGTTCTCCTCGTACGGAATCCCTGTAATGAATTTGTAACATGAACAGTTGCACCTGAATCAATCCACTAAGTAGATTTTGCATAACTTAAATATAAGAATTCATCTATGAATGTAATAAAATCCTCACCTCTCTTCAAAAGGCTCTTCAGGAAGTCTGGACAATCCCTCTGGTAATGTCTATGCTTCTTGCACCATTTACACTTATCCTTTTCAACTTGAGCGTTGTTGTTCTTCTGATGGTGGTCATTCTGAGGGGCTTTCCCTTGAGGTTTGGTATTCTTATTGAAATTCTTCTTTTTGTTGTCCTTCACAAGGTTAGCAGAGTCACCCTGTGAGCTTTTCGACCTCTCCTCTTCTTAAACACACATTGCAATGAGCTTCTCTATATCCCATTTATCAGGCTGTATGTTGTAGTTCACAACAAAAGTTTCATATTCTTTTGCCAAGGAAGCAAAAACCAAATGAATAAGCAACTCATCCTTGAGCCCCAAATCTATTGGCTTCAGCTTTGAAACCGTGTTGCTCATCTTCAGTATGTGCTCTCTGATACTACTACCAGTGTATTTCTCATTGAACAATTTCTTGATCAAAGTACTGGCATAAGCCTTTTAAGAGCCAATGAACTAACTCTCCACCTTCTTAAGATACTCTGTGGCGGTATCACAATATGGGATAGACCCTCTTATCGCATCTAAAATAGTGGACTTAGCCACCATCAAGCACTTGCAGTTTGAAATGTCCTATTTCTTGCATTCGAGATCATATTTTATCTGCACTTCTGCATGATCTCGCTGCCGAGCAATGAAATCAGCATTAGTCTCATTATCTTCCTTCACCGGGTCCACTGGCTCAGTAGGACACAGGGAGGTAAGCGCTAGGTCATTTTCAGACAGCGCAAGTGCTAGTTCATACTTCTCTCACCATACCATGTACTTGCCCCCTTCAAGAGGCGGTATGTGTGAGATAAAAGCCATTGGGTTGAGTCCTGAAAAACACCATCAGAGATAGTGAGAAAATATGACATCATAATTGCATGCTTTAATGTAACATTGGTCAAAATTAAAACATACAACATTCTTATACACTAATTCTACATCACCGTTAGGCAGAAATAGAATTAATGCATGGAAAACTTATGAATAAACATTATAATATTGCTATTATCAACACTGGTCAGAAAAATAACAATATTATAATTTACTGACTAAAAATGACTACTCTTCAAATTAAATTCTCCCGTTAGTTCGAATTTAATTAGAAGATAATAAACTTTAACATTGCAGCGGAGACATAAAAAATTATTTATCTACTTTTCAGAAGCATTTAACTATACTAATCTACTCTCTGGAAAAATTATCCCGTTGGTTCAAATTTTGATAGAGATTGAAGCTGGACAAAATCATCAAATTTTGCTTCTGAAAATGAGTAAAACAATAACTGAGTTTTTACTGTTCATTTGGCCTAGCCCGTTGAAACAGTGCTCGGCCCAGCGACGAAATACCGCCCACGCGCCCGCGCTCGCAGCCCATGTTCGGCACAACATAGCGCCCGCTCCCCCACGCCCAAGCTGCAACCTGGGCCTGGGCCGGGAATTCACGATCCCACTTGGGCCAAATCCGGACCGATGGTTCTCAGCCGTTCATCGCAATTGGACGGTTGTCCGTCGTTCTCGACGGATACAAAATGGCCCGACGCGCGCGCGGACGCCCTAACCCGAATTCATTAGTTCGCTCTCCTTCTCTCTCTCAGCGCCGCGCACGGAGAGGAAAAAGGAGTGAGCAGTGGAGCGGCGCCGCCGCCAGTGAAAGATCCTAATATGGCTAAAGGGGATGAATAGCCTAAAAATCTACAAATCAACTAGAGCAATTTTATTAGTATGACAAATAGCGTAATACAAACTTGCTCTAACTCTACAAGGGTTGCAAGCCACCTATCCAATAATTCTAGTTGCAATGATTACTTAGGCACACTAACTTGCTATGTAACTACTCACTAAGAGCTCAAATAGATGAATGTAAATAATAAAGCAAGCTCTCAATTCTAATTACACTAAAGAGTTTGTATCAACTAGTTTGCAATAATGTAAATAAGTGAGTAGGGTGATTATACCGTCGTGTAGGGGATGAACCAATCACAAGATGAATATATAGCTAATCACTGGGAGAATGCCAAAGACATGAGACAATCGATTTTCTCCCGAGGTTCACGTGCTTGCCAACACGCTACGTCCCCGTTGTGTCGACCAACACTTGGTGGTTCGGCGGCTAAGAGGTGTTTCACAAACCTCGTCCACACGATAGGACACCGCAAGAACCGACCCACAAGTGAGGTAACTCAATGACATGAGCAATTTACTAGAGTTACCTTTCGTCACTCCGCTGGGGAAGGTACAACTCCCCTTACAATCACCGGAGATGGCCACGAACAATCACCAACTCGTGCCAATCGTCTACCGCTGCTCCAACCGTCTAGGTGGTGGCAACCACTAAGAGAAACAAGCGAAATCCATAGCGCAACACAAATGCCAAGTGCCTCTAGATGCAATCACTCAAGCAATGCACTTAGATTCTCTCACAATCTCACAATGATGATGGATCAATGATGGAGATGAGTGGAAGGGCTTTGGCTAAGCTCACAAGGTTGCTATGTCAATGAAAATGGCCAAGAGTTAGAGCTTCAACCGTCTATGGGGCTTAAATAGAAGCCCCCACGGAATAGAGCCGTTGTACCCCTTCACTGGGCAAAATGCGCTCTGACCGGACGCTCTGGTCAAACTGACCGGACCCTGGACTCAGTGTCCGGTCCACTGATTTTTGCCATGTGTCACTCCGAGTTAAAACTAAACCGTCAGATCTCAACGACTAAGTGTTGACCGGACGCTCCGGCTAAACTGACCGGACGCTGGAGCCTCAGCGTCCGGTCGAGTACAGTAAGGGTCCAAATCCGTTTTACCTCGACCGAACGCGTCCGGTCCACCTTGACCGGACACAGCCCAGCGTCTGGTGGTATACCCTAGCTCCTGTACTGCCAAGTCAGCGCGACCGAACGCAGGCAGTCAGTGTCCGGTGCATTCTAATCCAGCGTCCGGTCACTTACCGACACTGGCATCTCCTCTGTCTTCTTCCCCCTTGCTCAAATGTGCTAACCATCAAGTGTAACACCTTGTGCACATGTGTTAGCATATTTTCTCAAACATTTTCAAGGGTGTTTGTGATCCACTAGATCCTAAATGCATATGCAATGAGTTTAGAACATCTAGTGGCACTTTGACAACCACATTTTGATACGAGTTTCACTCATCTTAATAGTACGGTTATCTATCCTAAATATGATCACACTCTCTAAGTGTTTTGATCACTCAAACAAAATGGCTCCTATCATTTTACCTTTGCCTTGAGCCTTTTGTTTTTCTCTTTTTTCTTTTCCAAGATTAAGCACTTGATCATCAACATTCCATCACCATTGTCATGATCTTTAGCATTGCTTCATCTCTTGGAGTAGTGCTACCTATCTCATAATCACTTAGATAAACTAGGTTAGCACTTAGGGTTTCATCAATTAACCAAAACCAAACTAGAGCTTTCAGCCGGTCCCCTCGTCGGCGCACGCACTCGCCCTGGGCTGAGTATGCTGCCGTCGAGCGGTTTGGGCAACGGTGCCCTAATCCCCCACACGCGCTACGGTGAGATTCTCCTTAAACCCTAGATCTTACTGGCGCCGCCGCGGGTCACCTCGCCGGAGCGCACGCTCCCCAGTGGGTGAGCGTGGCGCCGTCAAGCGGTCCTATGACGATGCCCTCGGCTGGGCCTCGCGCGGACGACGGCGAGCGCGGCTCGGCTTTTCCCCACGCGCCGACGAGGCAGCGGCGGAGTTCCTTCCCGCGCGACGGCGGTGGTGACGCGCGTGGGAGAGTCCAGGTAGGTTCTCCCCTCCTTCGTCCTTACTCTAGGGTTAGGGTTAGGGTTAGGGTTTTGGGTTGGAGTTCGATCCGATTTGAATCACCTCCTTCTAATTTCTTCTACTCGGTTTTCTATCTCGATAAGCTAGATCTACGTCTTGTTAGGCGACTGATACCATTGATAGAATTGATAGGATCATCTAGCCATAGATCTATCATGTATACTGACATTTGGGATAAATAGTGTGTCCTAGAACATGAAGTAGTGCGGGATTTACAGATAGAGTGAGAGAGAGGAGGGTTGCGGAGGTGTAAACCATCGGCCGTCTTCATAGAAGACGAGCTGGCCATGGAGTCGGTTGTCGGTGGCGCGGTGAAGCCCGGCGGTGAAGACTTTGTCGCGGTGGCGACAGTGCAGAAGCGGCGGTGGCCGGTGGCGGAGCTTACCGTCGCTGGCAACACCCCCTCTCTAGATCGGCTAGGGTATGATGTAGGTGGGGCGCCTGGCGGCTCAGGTGAACCTCGTGCCTTGTGCCCCGGCCCCCACCTCCCTTTTTATGGCAATGTGTGACAGGACCCACCAACCATGGAGGGGTTGGAGGCCCCGATTAGGGCGCGGATCCAACGGCCCAATTAACCGTTGATGAAGATCAATCTAAAACACCTGACTGTAACAAATTGATTGCTGCCTTAAAATCTTTGTCTTTGAAGGCAGAGTCGTCAGAGTTGTGACCTCGTCTTGGCCAAAAATTTTATCGCTACACATAGCTTATATAGCCCCTCGCCTGCGCCTCAATGGCACCATCGCCGGAGCGCGCGGGAACCGAACCTCCAACAGTGCGCCGGCGAGCGGACAACGACGAGAGAGGCGTCTGTAGTGGTGACGATGACAGTGTCGAGGTCCGCGGGAGCGCGGCTGTGGTCACCAGCAGCTTCCCGTAGGTGAGCAGCTAGGCCGCGGAAGTCGGCTTGGGCCGAGCTACTCTCGAGAGTCGAGACTTGACAGCGGTTGGCGCGCCGATGGGGACTGGCCGGAAGTTGCACTTCGGCATGGCGAGGAGCGTTAAAGATGATGTCAGCCGCTAGCCGCGTGAAGTCCTCTCTCCTAGCTTGCTTAATGGCTGGCTCCTTTGTGTATAATATAGTTTCACATGGAGACACCGCAGCATGGAGGGGCTCTCAGGCGATCTATGCTGCTCCGTTCGAAATTTTTATTTTTTAGCCTTTTTTTTAAAAAAAATACAAATATACTTCTGAAGGAAAGATTTTAAAATCTAGACTCTTAGATAGGCATCATCGTTGCTGGTGCCGAGGTTATACTGCTCGACGTCATCGTTGCTGGCGCCGAGCTCTTAGGCTCGACGCTCACGTGGCGATAATTTAACCGGAAGCTCGGCGCTGTGGTTACTGACGCCAAGCTCGACGCCGTGGCTACTGGCGCCAAGGTGATGACTCAGCTTGACTCCGATCCACCGGCTGGTGGGCGCGCGAGAGTACAGACGTGTCAGTCGCGCTGCAACATGCGTGGCCTTGCTTCTAGGGCTAGCTAGATCAAGCTAGACCGCATGCGCCTGCGCTCTGTGCGTGCTAGCTAGACCAGGCCGCCGGCTGTCCGTCCAACCCGCCCCGCAAGTTCAGAGAGCCGGGAGATGTGTCCTGTCGTCATCTCTGAAACACGCGCTGCTTTCCGTCAGAACGAACGTGCACCACTCTGAGTTCAATTACGACGATTAATCAAATGCTATCATCGTATATAAAGGGCCAGTGAGACTATGTTCAGTCAGATTTGTTAGTTTTCTTTGAATCTTGGTTGTTCATGTGTTATCTTTTCTTCGAACTGAGGGGTTCCCCATTTATCATAACGGAAATACATGTGTTAGAATGTTCATGTGTTATCAGTGAAAGCGGTTGGTTGGTCTTTGATTCCACGATTTCAACATCTTATTTTGATTTGTTCTGCGGCACGATCTGATTTCCCCCGCATTTTTTCTATGGTGAAATATTGTAAATTTGAGTTTCTTGAGCTTTTTTTTTACATGTTCTTTTAACAGGTACTAGACTGTCCTTTTAGAGGGTACTAGCCTCATTTGAACTTATCAGTCCACTTATCAGGTATGGTATAATATTTTTTTTCTCACAACAAAATAGCATCAGTCAACTTATCAGCCATAAAAACCATCAGCTGAACACAGCCCCATGTTTTCGTGGTCTTTAAAAAGTCTTGTGTTATCGTAGTGCATGTATGTGTCGCTTCATTTGCTTTTTTTTCAGTACGATTTACAAAAGCTCTAGTGGACGCTTCAGTTTTTTATTGGACTCTTATTTTATTTTAGTAGAGGTCCGATCCGTTTTAATTTGTGTTGAAGTTGTACTTGTCGCTAGTCACTAGCTACTTGTACCGACTTGTTTTGAGTGATTTCTTTTGGTGCGACGACGAACAAGGCTAGTAATTTGGCGATCCCACCCATCGAGAAGCAGCCGGCAAGCGTCCGTTTTCCATGTACCGTCAACGTGTCGCTGTCGTGTTCCGCTCCACCGGGACTACAGGGCCAACCTGGACCCCGCGTGAGCCTCACGTGGACGCGCATGCATGCACAGTCGATCAACGCAGCACCCCGGGCGGTCGCGTTCACTGTAACAAGCTAGCTGCCTAAAGGCGATCGCGACGACGCGTCGGACGGACGGCCGGCGGCCTGGTCTAGCTAGCTAGCTATAGCTAGCGTTCGTAGCTAGCTAGCACGCACAGAGCGCAGGCGCATGCGGTCTAGCTCGATCTAGCTAGCACTCGAAGCAAGGCCACGCATGTTGCAAGGTACTAGCTGCAAGCGCGACTGACACGTCTGTACTCTCTCGCGCCCACCGGCTGGTGGATCGGGGTCAAGCTGAGTCATCACCTTAGCGCTACTAACCACGGCGTCGAGCTCTATGTCAAGATCTACGGTGCCGAGCTGTCTGTCAAATTATCGCCACGTCAACGTCGAGTCGAAGAGCTCGGCGCCAGCAACAATACCACCGAGCAGTGTAAGCTCGATGCCAGCAACGATGGCGCCGAGCTAAGGGTCCAGATTTTGAAATCTTTTCTCTAGATGCATATTTGTGAAAAATTTTCAAAAAAAAAGCTAAAAAATAAAAATCCGGGCTGCTCCGCTGTTGGTCTTCAAGCATGAGGCCTCTCAGGCGCTATTCGCCGATGGTGCGGATCCGGTGCTCATGGAGCTGGACTTCGGAGGGTTTAGAGGTGTACTGGTCGGCCGCGGCAAGCAACAGCATGCTCGCGTCTGCCCCTGGTCCCTGGCGAGTGGCGTCGGCGAATCAAGGAACCCGGCCAAGCTAGAGAGCCAGCGCGTGGGTCGAGTGAGTGAGTCCGACGATCCGATCGATGCCCCGGTTTGCGATCGCAAACGCAGACGGCCCCGTGCAAAGCTTCGATCGGGATATGTACACTTGTCTGGCACGGAAAAGGACGATCGTCTGGCACGGCCGGTCTCCGGGCCTACGTATATACGTACACTACGTACAGGCTGAGTCGCGTGCAGCACGCGGTCACGTACGCGCAGCACAGCTAGCTGCCCGGAGATGCCAAAAGCCACGGGCGGCGGCGTTTTACGGAACGAAACCCCAGAGCCACGAGGAGTGCCCGCGAGAAAGCCTTGGTCCCTCGGGTCCATGTCCATCCATCGCTTTGCGAGAGATGGAAACGGGAGGGTCACCACGCGACTCCTGCTGCCTGTTGTATATTAGAAATATGAGGCCGCGCCGTCTAGGCGGCCTCCCAAGGTGTCCACGTAACGTCCATTTGAGTGGAACGTTCGATAGGAAATTGACGGTCATCCAGCTCACAGTTTGGTGGGTAAGTAAAAGAGTTGGGATAAAAATTGCATGTCCTTACATGCATAGGAAAGCACGCCACAGGAGAAATTTACAATGCATGCGTTATTCCAAGCATGGATCTGTGCAAAGCAGATGAACCCTCCATCATCCATCTCCTTGCTCGATTGACGGTCATCCAGCTCACAAGGTTGGTGCATTGAATAAAGTGGGTAAGTAAAAGAGTTAAGATAAAATTGTATGTCCTTACATGCATAGGAAAGTTACTACCACAAGAGAAATTTACAATGCATACGTTATTCCAAGCATGGATCTGTACAGAAAGCAGACAGACCCTCTCCATCATCCATCTCCTTGCTCAACAGCAGTGG